>JAQGCC010000896.1:0-28780 GCA_034698905.1 Xestoiulus laeticollis
ATTTGAAACAAATATCACCAGTTTGCAAACAATTCGTCTGCAATCAATTGACAATCACTTTTTTTTCATAAGGGAAATTACAGAAAGGTGAATGCATTGACAATCAATTTTCAGCAGTTTTAAGTGTGTATAGATTCGGTCAAAGTTAGATTTATAAATTCTAACTAAAGCATTAGACTCCAAGATAATTACGAAAGCTTTAATACTCCAACCAAACTAATGAAATTATAATGAAACTAAGCTATATGAAAACATAAGCATTCCATGAAGTTTGTGAGCTTAATTTGATAACAGGCATTTATAGAAAGCAAACTACATAAAGTTCCGTTAGATTTCGATGGATGAGCGCACGTTGATTCTATACAGACCTGACTATAGCATACTCGATTTGCTGCATGCTATTCCTTCGCTAAATTAGCTAGAAATTGATTTTTTTAGTGTTTATAATGATAGCGAAGCCTATCATCGTGAAATAAAACTAGCAGGGCATGAACAGGTGGTAGACGATTTAATTGATTTTTAGATGAGATACTATAGGCTGCTGCCCGAACGGTTCAGAAAGCATTTTATTTGTTTTTCTACATGCAGACAGTGCGGAAAAAATGACATTAATTCTAGGCAAGAATTAAGATGTCATTTGTGCAATTGCATGGGAAGAACAATTTTACTTCCTGCAAACACGGTAAGGTGCCCTTTCATTTAATCGTAGCTTCTTGGGTGGTATCGAAAACAAAAAGGCACTAATTATAACATTTGCTTTCAGCGAATGATAAGTATTACTTTACAATAACAGCTGGGTATTTGCATGCATGGTTTCAATTTCTCAATAACGTTATATTAGTTTACTTGCGGAGCAGATGTAATAGTTCTCAAAATTATACCCCATATATTCATTGAAAATGCAAAAGTTTGCGATGTATCAGGGATGATTAAATCAACAAAAACTAATAAATGCATCTGTTTGAAAATAATATATCATGAATTTACATTCTAATGGAGCAATGTACCAAAGGGTCAAACTATATATTTTCATCGTCAATTTCCCTGACTAAAATCCAAAATTCCCTGACCAAAACTTATTCGTTGATGCATATAATTTTTTTGTCATAATGAAAAATAAAATAGCAATTGCAATTAGAATCTTGGCCAAACTCTAAATTTTGTTACAAGTCCAGCTGGATTATCAGGGCTTAAAATTGTTTCCAAGGAATAGAAAGTAAATTTGAATAAGGAATGCACACTTTATTTGGTGTTGTTGAATTTTATCAAACGTTTCAAAGAATAAAAAACAGTTTTATCAACCTAAACCTAACTACAGCATGTTACATAGGCTGCTTATAGCTCTTTGTTAACAGCATACATGTATTTACTCAGTTATAAAGGAAAACAAATCTTATTTTGAGAAGAATCATTTACAAAAAATAACGAAATACGAACAACTGATATTTCATAAGAAAACATAAGAAACAAAATAGTATTCAAATGCAAAAAAAGCTGCTGAGAGGATTAGATATTGATCTGCTATAACAGACTTGAGTGCAGGGATATCAGTTCGTTTTTATTTGGGAAAATTTCCCTGACTTCCCTGACCACTTTTTTCCCCTGACTTCCCTCACCTGTGGCCACCCTGTAAGGTCCAATTCCAAAACTTCCCAAACAAATTTCCATCTGTAAACGATTTCTGCATCAGTGCACCATCAGATTCAATTCTGCATCTGGTAAGGCCTGCTTCGGCATCGAGTTACCAATAGCATCTTGCAAAAATCATTGAACGAAATTGGTTTTCATCTCCATATCAATGGTAGAGAAACTGAGAAACCCTTTCATTTTCACGCACATGCAATGTGGCATGGCAGTGTAAAGCATCATTCCAAGCATGTGCGTCCATCGTTGATAAAGCACGTGATAAGTGCGTATATATTTGGGTGTTCAAAAGCGCCACCCCAATGGCAGGCAGCCCTTGATAGAGAAGAGATGCCAGCAATCTTCTGATAAGACATGGCACCCTCAGTATCTTCCTCCACGGCCCCATAAAGCCCTTGTTTATTGACAGTTAACGCTTACCAGCAATTGAAGAGAATGCTATCAGCACGCCAGAGGCTACTTTCAAGTGCATGATTTACTGAAATGTTTCCATGACAACTCCGAAGGTGAGGACCCAGATTACCGTCAACGGCTCAACTTTTAACATCTCTCATTGACGTTGGAAGAGCATGCAGAAATGTTCATTGTCGATTGTCTGCCGATTTCAAAGCGTGCCATCTGCTTCGACTCACTCATGCTTTGCTAACTCAAAAAAGAATCATACACCGGGATTTGCACTGTTGATTGCCCACTACTATTGGACTTTTTCAGAAGCAAGCAAACAGGAAATTTTACGTTAAATTAATGTAATTGCGGTTAGTAGTTGGGGAAGCGAACGTAATGGCACGGTTGGCTTGAAGTAACTGGACAATTGTTGCTAAAAATCTACAAACTAAGCAATCCACACACTTATAGCCTTATTTACCCAATCGATTTTCCAGTCCACCATTAACTTCCAAACACGAATTGAAATTTGCATACAACAATGTCTTTCAACAAAGATTTGAAAATTTCAATACTAAACTAACGTCCAGTAAGTAACAGAAAGCATTTCTAGTTTTAAAAAAAATGCACCAGATATAATGCGTTTTTTATACATCTTCTTATCTTATCATAGAGGATTTCAAACAGAAAGTAAGGAAAAGCAATAGGCCTACATGATGTAGGAATCTCGCCCTATAATTTCACACGATCTCATCAGTTTATCCATTTTTTTTTCAGAACATGGCATTTGTAAAATGTCATCGACCAAAGTGTATTGTTCGTATGAATATTTGATGACCGTAATTTTCCAGTATTATTTTGTCCTTCGGCCTCCAAGACAAAGTTTCTGAGTTTAGGCTATAGCACCCTTACCACAAAATGCCAGTTGGACCTTAGCAGATACACGGTCTAAAAAGCACGTTAGTAAACGAGTTTTCCATGCTTTTCTAGTCGAGAGACAACAGTAAGCATCAAATTGTTTAGTTCATTGTGTGTTGACTAATGTATGAGACAAGTTCTTCAATGCACCAGGGTAATCGAGGTCTTACTACCAAAGCAAGGGTCACAAAGGAGTGCACATATGAAATGGTGTCGAGTGTCAACAAAGATTCTAGTACGAGATTTTCTTTGGAAAATGCTCCCAGTGGGATGCTTGCAGCACGACATTTCCATTAGTTTCCATTATGGGGCGAGGCAACCACCGTGACTCGATACATAAATGATTAAAACGCAAGATTTTCATTAAAAATTGCTTCATGTGGCATGGCAGGGGTTGAAGCAAATGCCCTCTATAGGTTAAAGGAGATGATTTTCTCTTAAAGCCAACAAAGATATGTTTCACGAGTTTTGGCCAAATAGAACTATACTGACCACAATACAGTATGTACTGTATGTTCGGCCTAGAACATATATGGATTATGTGATGAATAGCCTTGAACCATACGATTAACACCATGCACTGAAAGCAATTGTATTAAAAAGAACCTGCTTATAGGGTCAAAACAACAATGGTGCAAAAGTAACTGCTCAATGACACTTGAGCACATTGAAAATTGAGCATTTGTGTCATGCATTGTGCATGTATGGCACAAGCATACATGGTACAAGTGCTCAGTTTTCAATGTGCTCAAGTGTCCAGGCGTGCTCAGCTATCTGAGTTCCTCTATTATTTCAGTAGTTTTAAAATATCAGCTCTAAGAATTATCTTAAATAATGTTAATTTAACACCAAATTCATGATGCTATATTTTAAAGAATTTAACCCAAAAAGATTATCAACAACTAACATTTTCATCAGCATCTTAAACGACTTTCCTTCATTTGCAATGTTATTTCAAAAGACGAAATACAATTCTACCATATGCAGGCAGACAAATGAATGCCATATTTTCTCTAAAGTTATTCATGCAGCTATCGTATCTCCAGGTTTTTATTAAACTTTAGTGAGTCGCGTTTGGATGATTCGCATGTGGAAAATGTCGAGGCAATAAATATTTGTAGGCCTACATGAAAACGTGGCATTCGTTTTGAAAACTAAATGAATAAATGTAAACAAACAATTTGGCTAGGTAATACGAAAACTTCCGCTGCACGCACGTCCACATATTTGTAAAAATAGTTCTATGTCGTCTCGCGACTTATTACAGGAGGCATTTCCCTGTCTCAAATTGTGGATATCCCGCTAAGTTAGCTATCAAGTAAGAGCTATTTGAACGGATGATTTGGTTCCAGCAAAATGGAGATTCGCAAAGGTTGTAACGTAGCAACATTTGGCGAGAGAAAAAAATAATTTAATAGAGAAACCCAGTCACTGAGCTTAAAGGATTCATGAGAAACAAGCACCTGGTGTGTAAAATTGGATCAAGAGATGAAATTTAGTTGCCATATTTGAAAAAGACAAACTAGAAATTCACAGTACACCAAGCTAAGGCCTCTGCTATATATGTCAAACATGTGAATTTCCAATATTATACAATTTCTTGCAAAACCTGGCTAATATTTCATCTATTTTTCAGGAAATTCAAAAGGGTGTGTTTAATGGTTGAATGTGATTACTAAATGATAAAAATAATCAAATTATAAGTTATTTTATTTTATAAAAAAAGAAAGCATTGCTATGCTACATTGTATATGAAGTGAAAGCCTTATTTAATGTAAGCTTGTTAATCAATTTGTTTCAATTTATTTGATGAACGATTTATAATCTAAACATCGATAAAACATCGTATAGTCTTATTACCATTTTAATGATGTACATATTTCTGCCTAACTTTTGCCAACTTATTGTTGCTAAGCTACAAATAATCATCAAATGTTCTTTTTGATATGCTCAAAGCATTAGTTAACCCACATTTGTATACCAAAAGTTGACTTTTCTGCAAGCTATAGAGTTGCAAAAATACGCAATGAAGGTACATATCTGCGACTATAGCAATTTGTTCCCAAATGGTTCAGTTACGAGCATCCAAAAGGGAACTCAGTACAAAAAAAACTACTTTCCATGTTCGCAAATATGCATATAACGATGTACATATTGGCCAAGGTAAACCAAGCTGTCATTTCGGAATACCATGGGAGAGGAAAAAAATGTAGCTTTTATCCAAGATTGCCATGAATAATCCATTTGATGCAGCCAGGCATCCATGTTCAATACATGCCCAGTCTAATATTACTTCGAATGCTGGGTCCAACTTGTGTGGATGCACAATAAGACAGGAAGTGCGGCTGAAAGCCTCTTTCACGCTGACCCATGCATAATGCAGAACGAATAATATTTCTTTTTTTGGTATACACAAGCTTTGTCGATCCCAGCCTGCAACTCTGATGCACTCAAACATAAAATATGCACGAGCCATGCATGACGATACCTATGGAATCCCCAAAGGGCAAGCTTAGACTGTCAGTCAGCTTGAAATCCTTAAGTGCCCTAAACATTGAAATCTGTTTAACGAAGGTATCTGAAGAGTTAAGGAGATGGACATCTTCAGAATGAAAGAGATTTATGAAAACGCCTTCTGACTTGATCTATGCGTTGTTGAAGTGCTTTTACAGCTAGTGGGACACTGTTTACTCAGAGTACGCAAACGAATAAACGTTAAATATAAAAAACATATAATCCTTTGACCATAAAACATGGAAATCAATGAACAAGCTTTTTTAATGGTGGTCCCTTTATTTTCATCTCATAATGACTTCTCAAGAATTCATATCATTCCAGATGTTCAAGTGTTAAAAAACTACTATTTTGAGGTTTGTGGCAATGCGTTATCAATTTTTTTAAACATTTTGTGTGTGATCATTCACTACATAAACCAGTTTGGTGTAATGACTTCTCATTGATTCACATAATTCCAGATTTTCAAGTGTTCAAAAACTGCTATTTTGAGGTTTGTGGCAATGCATTATCAGTTTTTATAAAAAATGTTGTGTGTAAATACTGCATAAACCAGTATGGTTTATCCCATATGTATCCAGTATGGTGGGACACTGTTTACTTAGTGTATATAAGCAAACTACATGTATATAATAAACATGTAATCCCTTAATTTCCCATAAAACATAAAAATCAATAAAAAAGGGTTTTTTTAATGGTGGTTTCTTTAGTTTCATCTCACCAATGACTCCTCAAGGATTTACATCATTCCTGATTTTCAAGTGCTCAAAAACTACTATTTTGAGGTTTGTGGCAAGGCCATTATCAGTTTTTATAAACATTTTGTATGTAAATACTGCATAAAACAGTATGGTGTATCCATGTTCCACTGTCATCATGCGATCTAATCAATGTTATCTTCGCATTCTATGATAGAGTATAGTTCAACAAAAGATATGTTTGACAATCTCATTATCTGGAGAAGCAAATAATGTGGATTACAAAGCTAAATATACCGCATAGATGCGGGTTAGATATATACAGAAAACGCCCTGAGTGAGTAACAGATGAAATTTATGGAAGCCACAGGATATATCGAGGAAACTGCCAAACTTCAAGAAATTAAAGCAGATTGCACAATAATAGAGTTCTATGCTTAAAAAAACAACAACAATGCCTTCGAAGAAAGAATAACATGCGGTGTATAGGTCAAATTTTGTTTAGCTATCACACTTTACATTGAAGCTCCTTCCATTACAGGAACATATTGAGGAGCCATTATCGTGAAACCTGTCGTAAATAAGCTTCCCAATGCGCGTTATAGCGTAATGGATGCCACGTTATTTCATAAATAGGTTGAAAAAAACGGCTCGTTCAAATAATGAAACGTTGGCATCACAGTAATTAAGCCTATAATATGAAATTGTCATGCATGGGAAGAGCAGGGTTTTCCATCCGTGGACCCGGCATCTCAATCCCTCACGTAGCACGTGCGCTAAACAACGGTAAACGTCGTTATTAGATATCTTAAAGCCCAATTAACTCTTAATTATTGCGACATAGATGACAGTTTTATCATAACGGGCATCTCTCGGCACATATAATTTGCTAATGAGGGCGTCAAAAGATAAAAGAAGCGCAGGAAGCAGATTCACTTTTGCGAACAAACATCCATTTTATGCAAATAAGTTGGCCGTTTCGGATAAAGAATGGACTTTTAAGACAATTAGTATTTGCGGGTGGGAGTTGCAATGAGCCATTAGGGGAATAGATAAGAAACGAGCAACCAAAAAAATTTAAAGAAAACAAAAATGGCTGCCGTGTAAGGATTGTTGGATGTCAGGCTCACGCAATTAATAGCAATTAAGCCAGCTTAAACGCAAAATAAGCCCATTAAATACCAGGCTGTTAGTGCAATTAATATGAAACTTATGTTGTGATAGCTTAGTGTTCACTAAAAAAGCAAGCATTCAACGCCCTTTGCATAGTAAACGTCGTATTAATAATCTATTCTTATGCTTAGCATCATTGGAGCAAAATATACCTTTTATATCCACAATGGAGGCTGGAAAGGATTTTTTTTGTTCAAAAAAGTTGATTAAAGCAGTTTTGATATCAAGTTTTTGATTCAAAAGACTGACTTAACAGTTCAAAGTCCTCCCAATTGCATCATGCAATAACAAGTAATGCATGCACAATAGAGGCTGGGCAAGATTTTTTTCCAAAAAAGTTCAATAAAGCAGTTTTGATATCAAGCTTTTGATTCAAAAGACTGACTTAACAGTTCTAAGTCCTCCCAATTGATCAATAACTAGTTCAAATGCTTGATGAAAACCTATACAAAGACGAAAATATATCACACTTTGATATAATGAATTTCTAAAGGTGCTCTCAAGTAATTATACTACACCTGTATTACAGTCTCACGTTATTAATAAAACTTTATAGGCTCTTTGTTAAGCTAATTGGATTGTGAAACGGCAGCATAAAATGGAGAGAAGCCCTTGCAAACCTGAAGAAAGAAAGGATGATGGGGGATGCAGGGATTACTATTTTAACGAGAGGAGATTCTGTTAATTAAGCGAGTTAAGTAACATATTGCACCACCCAGAAATCGTGCTTCTGTGAAATGAATATACTCAACTTCCATCATACTAGGTTAGGGCAAACCTCTGGAAATCTAGATATAGCTGGAGAAGCATGCATCTGCCATGGCGAATTTGTCAAGTCCAAAACTAGCAATTTCTTTGTCTTGGTCCCCCAGCATATAATTTTTGTCCGTGCACGTTCAAAATGGCCATTAGGAAACGCGACCTGCTTGCAAATGGACCGTAAACGGGATCGCAGCCCTGGTTTAGACCCTGGTCGAAACAGGGTGCGCGACTAAACTTTTTATTTGGTTGCAATTTGTCCTATTATTCGGCTTATTTGTAGGCACTGCAAAAATGGAGCCTTATTTGCTTGCAGAACATGAGCACCGCCTTATGCCCGGTTCTATTCTAGTAGAACAAGCTCAAATATATGGCATAATACTTTAAATAATCATTCATTGCACAATTACTGCAATTGGTGCCCGAATTCGCCTTTTTACTTGTTGTATAATTCCTTGCAGCTTTCGGTGATTCATATACATATAGAAGAAATATAGACAACAAGCTATACATTCATTGATTATTTTTAAATATTCTTATTGTCACTAAAATTTGCCTAGTACAAGAATCAACAAAACTTAATAGACCATGCATGAAACGCATACGTTTTAAAAAAAATCCACTACAGTGCTTTGTATTCTAACCGAAAATAACGTTTTAGCAGAGATTTAGTTAGATCTACATTGTAGATTTCTCGAAAGTTCTCCAAAAATGTGAACAATTTTGAAAATATAGTACGAAATTTAATAAAGCAAGAAAACATGCGGTGGTATTTTATAACTACAGCATGCAAACGCCTTTTTAGTTCTTGTTATCAGGGGATTTTACAATTTAACCCCCTTAAAAAAAACAGCTAAATGAATTTTATCCATCATGTGTATATAGTGCAAATTTGCAGCAATATAGTGCCATTGAAATAATACACGCTAAAAACGAAGATGATTATTTGCCAAATTCATAAATCCTGTAACAAATATAACATTTTACTGATATTTTTTAAAGCATTTCGCAAAATTGCACGTTTTTTTACAGGTGTTTGTGAGCTATGAAGATGTGCATTTTTCCCGCTTTACAAGATGAGTGAAACTACCACGTCAAGAAGCTCATAACTTGGAAGATTGTTCGACCATATATCAAGAAAATAAAATTGTATCAGTTTATGCTTAATATAGCTAGAGTCGGGATTTTATTGGTTGGCCTAGACGAAGTTAAAGTAAACGACTTTCTTAGTCATATTTTACGGCCCGAAATACTAGTCTCCAATAAGCAATAAAAACAATGGTGCTTCCATGCCGTGGCAAATTCCTTCCGAAAATGAAGAAAATGGTTAAAATTTCAGCACTGTTTGCAGCGGTGAAATTACGTGAAGCATACGGTTGATTGCTTCGAAGCAAAGGAAAGAGAAACATGCTTAAGGGCCGATCATAAATTTGAAAAATTTATAATCATATTTTCCAAATAGAGGACTAACAATTTGGGTACCTTTAGGCGATGCTATAGGCTCTTCTGGTTTAATTTGACAGAAACTATACCATCTGTAGCAAACAAACGATTTTTACGCCACAGAAAGCTAATGGATTTAAGGAGGAGTGCATTGCGTGGAATTTTAATGGAAAAGCCCCTGTAAATAGAATGCCATAACAATATATAGATCTAATAGTTTTCAAAAGCATTTTATTACAAAGTTTTCATTTTGATCAGGCATGAATTAAACATTAAATGCTAGCCACCAGACACATCAAAAAACGTTCAGACAAACGTCGTTTTCGCCATATCGCATAAAGCTGGAATTCATATCCCAACCATTCAGAAATTATTCAGTAAAATATAAAAACAGTAATATCCAATAAATAAAATTATTAAATATAAAAGATTTAATCAGCCATCAAAAGAAACAGCGATGGTTTTCAAAACACATCAAAAAGCTCATGATAAAAAAAAAATGCTTCGTATTCATTTAGGTTGCATAAAATAGCTTTATTTCGATGAAGAGATGATCAACAAAACGTTGGCAAGCTGCTTAACATCTAATCATGCAGTATAAAAAGTACCTCGGGTCCAATCCCGTGCCATAAAAGCCATTGAATTTCGGGCAAATTAGCATCCGATATTGTGCCAAAAAATCTCAATTCTCATCCTCGATTAGCGATAATGGGGTCGATGGAGTGGTCTCTAATGCCACCTCGGATGTGCCATTTCCAATGGGCGTAGGCCTCATTCCTGCTCCGTCCACACCCTGTCCAACAATGAGTGGCACTAATTCCAAAGGCTCAATCAGCAAGCACAACAAACACTAGCATCCATTTCTCCTTGAGTCAACCCAACATCTTTTGAATTCTACGAATAAAAGATTCGGGGGTGTTTGCAGTCATCTTGGAATAATGGCCTGAGGGAGGGGGTCAAAATCGATATTCGAAGCTCGAACGAGAGATTCCCCGCATTTCCACATGCCTTGGTCCCTGTGTCATTGCTAGCGATGGAATTATTGTCTTTGGGCAAATTTCATTACTGAGGGTTGTTTGCCATACTGCATCCCTCCATCCCAAAAAGCCCCTTCGAGGAGTATTTGTATTTTTAGCTCAGTCAGGATACCAGCGTCAAAGAGTTTACCAGCTTGGTCAACCCGAGGCAAATCAGTATTCTCCGTATCTCAGATGCAGCTTTCGCCTAGAGACCTGATCTTCCCGTGACATTGGTGTCAACTGCACAGTGTCAACTTGACATGTCGTCCCTCCAAGGGCCTGTTAGTGTCTGTGTGAGCCAAGCATGCATTGCCAACGAGCAAATATTTCTTCAACAAGGAACTTGCATGGCTAATCAGGAAACGAAATGTCACTATAAATGGACAAATATTTGTGGCTCTCAAATACATGTACGTCTTTCAAAATCATCACTTTTGCCATTCATATTCGTGAGTAAAAATATATGGCCTAATTTGCATGAAATGCAACATAATTTTTTGGGTGAAATCAACGGCATGCAATCCTCTGGCCAAAAAAATAATATGGCAAAAAAGAGCTTAAAACAAAACGAGAATTAATCAAAATTCAGGAAAAGAACATGAAGCTAGAAAAAAATAAAACTTGAGCTTACAGTCTGCCAAGTTCTCATCTAGTTTTTAATTAGATAACTGTAATAAAGCAAATATACGTGTGCCACATATGATATAAAAAATAATTAATTTTGTGGAGAAAATGCGGTGTTTTAAGATATACGTTATCTAGCTCAACGTTCTTGGAGTATAGACATGATGGCGGCATATGCTTATCTCAAAATTCACTTAATTAGATTTGCAGAACAATTATGAGAACCAAATTCTTGTCTTGTCGTCCTATGGCCTTTAGCAGGAATAAGTTCGAAATGCAACTCCAGTAATTAAAAATTAATGTCACATATAAGAATATCATAGATCTTATAATAGGTTTTTTGGAAAGTCCAGCTTATATCTTCCACATCATGCAGAAGTGTAATCAATGGCAACTAAGAGCAAATCTTGAAGTCATGTATCATCAAATGGCAATTTGTTGGCATATTGCATAAATTAATACAATCAACTCATTGACAACTTTTAAGTTCATCCCATAAACTAATTTCACATCATGCAGAAGTGTAATCAATATATCCAAACTAGTATTTTTCACATCACAACATAAATTTATTCAGATGTGCGTCACAATGTAGCCTATGTGAGGTGACATCAGGTTGCTTCAGGAACCAGTGGCTTGGACAAAGACTCCACCTACCATAATGCATATTTGTTTGAGGATTGTATAGGGTACTGAGTTGAGTTGACTCAAACTCAAAGGTGAAGAGTTGACGAGAGTTAATTTCGATGCGTTTGAATTCCCTATTTCAGGAGATGCTTAGAATACTTCACTTCTTTTCAAGGGTTTTCATTACCGTAAAATGTGAGAATAACGCACTGTGTTGTCAATAGGTGTCAAGGAAACGAGCGAAGCCCTTATTTGCCGCAAACATAATTATTGACCGGAACGTGCAAATGCGTCTTTCCAAAATGTTTTCCACGATGGTGGATGTGCATCAACACCGATGCATCATTCGCTAATGACCCTCCCATGTTTATTCCATTTATCTGCCCTCAATTGGACATTTGGCAGCTTTAAAAAAGATGACATATTCGTGCACTGCTGGGTTTTAATGGCAAGGAGGGGAGGGGTTGTCTTGACAAAGCACGCGTTATAGAAGATTATAAAATATTTAAATCCTCCATAGGCTGATTTATGGCCGTTCCTTTTGAATATTTCAGTAGCTAATACAGTAGTCAAAACAGGCATTTGCTTCTACCTAGCACGAGATGCTTTTCCTATTCACGAATTAATAAACCCTCTGAAAATTAGACCGTGTGAGGTAGTGTTTAGCTTTCTCCGGACAACAAGCTTCCATGTAGTATGTTAACTAATGAATACTACAATTGTATAATGTATACTCAGTCTGCAAGAGTATCAATAAAGACCTGTGATTGTGACCCAAAAACCTGTCTTTACATCATTAGCCCAAAGACCATTGTTTTAAAAGCACCTAACCAAGACCTCTGTATCACTAAAGCATCATACCAACGGAGTAAGCTCTCAATATTAGTCAATTATAGGCAAGCATTTTTCAATATTGGTACACTATTGCGATGTTAATATTTTGCCATAATTACTAATATATATATACAAATTGTGTATTACAATAAATTGACCTATATTGGATTAAATTTATCCCATCCATTGGTCCTCTCATGTTATCAACATGTAACTGAACCAACAATGACAAATAAATGAGGTCAATATTCACCAGCTATTGAATCCAAAATATGAGCGCAATATTACCTACTAAGCTTGGACCACTATCAGTCCAATATAAGTTTCATTGGTCAATTGTTGCAAATTTAACCAATATTGCTTCAATATTCGGTCAATCGAGGTCCAATATTGTGTGCGACTTGGGTTATATGCTTCGCGCCTTGATGGTGGGCAATCACTGGTTGCATATTTGCTTGCAGTGATTGCCCTTCATTAAGGGGCTGCATGGCATGCTTAAATTAATTAATTAACGCAAAAATTATCTCTCCTTACGGTTTATAGTAAACATACAACTAATGAACTGTGCGTCTTATACACTGTGTTCCCTTATACAAGCTTACACCGAGAATCTGAACAAAGACCTTTGTCTTTGGCAAACCCAATCAAAGCATTACATTTGGAGAAGATGATCACCCAAGTGTCTTATTGCATTTATTTAAAAGAGTTCTTTCAATATAAGCATTTAAAGAGAGCGTTCAAAGAAGTCACGTTTTCCATGATACAGTTTACAAGGAATCTCTCAATCTGTCACGACATTGTTCAAACATTTATTTTTCAGTCATTTATTTAAAGTTCTTTGCTTTCGGTCTCAAAAGCACGATTTCCCCTTCTCATCAATATCTGATTATGCCGTGGCAATTAAGTCACGTAGTTCGATCTAATTCAATTCAACTCAGTACCTCATTGAAAGGAATAAAAATGCCATGTTGCAGAAGTTGTGCCAACCACATAATGTAAGTATGCATGGACCGAATTAAAACGTCGAGCATTTCCATTATACAAATGCGGCATTCCGGAGGCGAATGGTCTTTGCGGTTGCGGGGGGAAACAATGCATAAAGATTTGCCAAACACATCTCGACATATGTTCAACTCTTAATAAGATAATTTCCTACGCGCTTGGCATGATTTTAATCTTTTTATGATGCTGCTGGGATGCCAGTTTCCAGAGGAGAAAGCTAAGATGAGCCAAGCCTGGATAAAACTGAAGAACCATTTCAAGCCCACCCACTCTCCAGAATTACAGAGAAACCTCGTAAAATCGCGTCCAACATCGAGAGATGAAGAAGAAAAAGAGAAAAAAAAAATGAATCTTTAAGTATAATGTTCGACGAGAAGCCAAACCAGCGAGCGTCATTTCAATGCAGATCCGGACTGCGCAAGTTTATTACAAAACTTAATTATGATTCTCATCGACCCAACTACCTTGTTGTACGAGTGCTGTTCGCATTTCTGCTTAATTCAATCTTGTCTTGCACAATGGAAAAATGCCTCTTTTCAAAAGCACTGCCTGCAAATGCACTTTGCATCTGGGTTGAACGTAATCAGGCCTCTCATGATGCAGGACTTACCATATGAAGTTTGTGAAAAAAATATATATATATATATATAATAATCACGAGCGAGTGGAGTTTTGTCATTATTTTAGATGATACTTACAAGCGTTAAAAATACGGTCCACATTTTCAATATGCTCGAAACAGAAAGCACACCTTGATTATTATGCTAAATGCAAAGAACGCCTCCTTCACCGTTCCAAGAACAAGTGCGGAGATATCAGAGCAGTGGGCAACGATGCAATTCACCATTAAATTTATGCAATGAAGAGACGCGCTTATTATATTTTCCCATTTGTAAAAGAAGAAAGCAAAACAAAGAACTTGTACCTCTTTATAAACCTGCATTCGTTGCATATAGACATAAGCTGCACCGCACTGATCAATACAGGGAAATCTTATCCTGCACTGATGCAATCTGTTCTCTTGTAGTGGAATACACGTTATACAACCGAGATGAAATTCATGGTGGTTTTCAGAATTAAAACACCGCCAGCTTTGAAAATGACTCGAAAATAACCTCATATGCACGTATCTTTGAAAACCAAGCTTGTTTCTATGAAAAAGCAACTCGTTTCCTTGCAAATGAATCATGTCTATTTGTTTCCTTACAAATAAACTTCTTATCCTTCACTCTAAAAAAGGTACTGAAAAGGTGTTTTGACCACTTTTCACATCCACATGTGAATTGGGTCAACGATGTGTTCTATTTTGATGGTTCTGAAAGGTACTTTGGTACGTACAACATCTGTTACTTTGAGACCCTAAAAACCATTCGATAACAAAGGCAGCGTGTTGGATGAGGAAGTGGGAAGTTGCAGGTTTGAGACCATAGAAAACTTATGAATTATGATTAAAAACCATAGAAATAAAAGTAAGTAAATATATATACCATACAAATAAAGGCTGAAATAGTGGTCTTAGAATGCCGAGTTTTTAAGAATACGCCGTATTGAACCTTTTTTTTTGAACCTGTGAAGCAGCCCATTAAATTTCCAGAGTTTCTATATGACATAGTTTTTTTAGAATGTTGGTATAACTAACTTTGTATTCTTATAAAAAGTAAAAGAGCTCTGTAATACCTTCATTTAATGAATTCTGATGAAATTCGACTATAATAATTTCCAATTTCCTCAATGTATGACGCCTTTTACCAAATTTACATTTTTAAGCAATGCCATTACAACAGGAAGCAAATTGCCTTCTTCCACTCCACCGTCTATCAACAGTTTAGTCCTGCTTAAGCATTAAGACCGTTTGCACATGTTCAGCTATATAGACACACGTATATATTCATGCAAAGCGAGAACAACTAGCACGTAGGCTGTTGGCAATAACAATTACGATGCAGTAGAATCCGAATGGCAACTTGAAGTTGCGTTATTAGATGGAAGGCGAATGGCAGATGCTCGGATGTAGGTGTTATTCATAAAGCTGCGAGGGAAAAATAATTTGCCGAACGATGAGGAGCTTCAATCAGACGAATATTGACAAGTTAAGATTGGTTCGTTTAATTCGACATCTCCTTTCGCTCACCATCGCGCCAATGCGTTTGCCATGCAAATTCGGGAACGAATCCCCACGTGTGCTTTTAATAAAAAAACAAAGATGCCGTTAAGCAAAGCAACGAGCGACGCTAACAGCCATAAAACCCTACCAGTGCCGACGTCTATATTAAAGAAAATAAAATGGGCAATAGCGTTTTTGTTCTTGTGAGTTATATCTGCAGCAAGTGGCACGAAAGTGAAAAATGTGCTAGACGGTGCAATGCTGGAATAAAAGGGTCTTTCCAAAAGGTCCAGGGAAATGCTTTTACGATTTCGCACCCAGTTGCAACACTACAGAGATTATAACGCCTCCTTTAATGCTCCCTTAATGCTAACCACATTGACAGCACTGTATGTTATTCCAATGCGTTCTCGTTAAGGTAAATCAGTTGACGAGGCATTAAGGGAGGCGTTCAATCCCTCTACTGTTAATTGCAGAGTGATCCATACCACTGGAGCCACCAATTCTTCACCATATACTGTCATTGTACGTGTGATCTGGTATATAGGGATATAAAATTCTTGTCTCCAAACACACAAAGTAATTTGTTTATTCAGATTAAATTGTCAAGTTTTACCCCATTCAGATAAAACGTTCAGTTCTTGAAACTTTCATGAGATTTCCAAAGAATATAGTGCCTGAAGCACGAAGGTGCACTGACATATATTTCAAACAGAGGCCATGGCAATTTGGTGGTTGCACAATGAATAATATCATCATACGCATGCAAATGTTGATCATTTAAGATAACGATCAGATTTTTACTTAGAAAGTACACGTGCAAAAACCGTGGATCGTAGTCTATTCCCCAAGATTTATTGCACGCCTTAATTGCTCTAAAAATGGCTAGTTAAATCCCCGTGCTTAAAATTATTCCTGCTGATTACTTGGTCTTAAGTCTCACTAAAGCTAATCTTTAAAATGACCAAAAGGGAAGACGGAAAACAGCTACTTTTGATGGCCTTCAAATTAGAAACACTTCCTGGATAGGTCTGAAGAGTTTCCATCTTCTGCATTTTGCTATCTCTCATGTACTTAACGATGGCGACCTTTGAACTAAACGCATCAACTTACAGCTCCTTGCATCAACTATTCTCTGTCCAGAGAAATTCGCAAGAATATTCGTAATCGATTATTTGTAGACCATTAAACCTGGCTGACTAATGTCGCATTATTTATGTGCTACTCTAGTAATGGCTTCCTTTAGCCATATTGATAAAGATAGCGGAAAGCAATTCAAAAAACAGCTACACAACCCAAAATCGTAAACACTCTTACCGAATACGTTGACTATAGTTCGAATGAAGAGAGCAAATTTCAGAACTTACCTAAAAATAATAGAGAAAAAAATTAGTTACAGTTTCAGAAACACCTATAGGCTACTGTACTTATAAAAAATTCTAATGCAAAGAGCTTAAATATAAAGCATACACTGAAGTGCTTGGTTGGTAGTGGTGCATGTTTTGTTCAAGTAATCAAGGTCGTAAAGGCAAAATTATTTTAAACATTTTAAATCGGTGTAATGTTTGATTTCTAGCAATGCTTTTTTTTTTCGGATGAACTGATCTGACTCCCCCTGACTTCAAAATCTGATCAAGCAAACTGTATACGGTTCAATCATTCCAAAGCAAAAGAATCTCCAATAAATCGTCCAAATCCATCGATGCAATCTGCCTCCTAGAATGCACAAGCCAATCCCTGCTATCCACCTGGAAAACATGCCTCTCTGGTGACACTTTCGTGTATCCATTCGTATAATCAGCGAAAGAGTCCCAATGCGGAGCCACACAAGTTCTCTCTGACTTACTGGTCCAGCCCTAACGAGGTCCATAAAAGCGAAAACTTAATCTAAACATATCCGCATTTGCCATCGTTAGACACCTTCGTATCACTGCTCTAAGATAGGCAACATTCCCTGATGGGAATACGCATTTCTGGTTCGATGACTTCCGGAAAAAACCCTCTCCTCTATCACAACTGCAAACATCGTCTTTAACGTGCCCATGTCACAGAATTGAGCAATATTCGCAATAGAAATAACATGGACCTAATTCTGTTCTATGGTGGGGAAGAGCCATACGATATATGTCAACATTTTACTTGGACGTGATAGCAGCCATGGTCAAAAACCAATTCAGCAAAAAAGTTTTGAACGAATGATGCTGATAAACATTATATACAGCAATTCTAACCAACATCAAAATATTAAAAATTCACAGACACTGACTGCCATTGCAAGCAAACAAATGGAATATTTTTTAAGCACTATACAATGCAATTTCGTGCATATAACGTATTGTGCAAACCGGATTTATGCAAAGTGCAATACGTTCTTGTTTTTTATATCAATTAAAAAATATAGAAATTGAAATAAAAAAATGCATATAAAATTGCTGCGTGCATTGTACATTGCATTGTAAACAATAAACGTTACTGACAACGTGGACAATAAAACCTTTGGCATATGGTCACGAAAAGGTTTTTTCTAAAGCATTTTCCGAACATTAAGCTTATAGCTAATCGTTGCATTCATACGCAACATGTTAATACTATTAAATAATGCATTCAGCAAAGTTCCTCGAACTCAATTTATATCAAAGTCGTCATAACGGCTTATCAAAACGCAGTAACTCGAACGTTATCTTGATTGTTATGCTATGAAAAACATACAAAAAAATCATCCAAAACTAAGTATCACATCAAGCTCCAGTGCATTATTGAATTAACCTTATTATATTTTGGCATTAACGTTGTTTTTTATCGAAGATTCAATCTATTTTATTGAGGAAAGCTAGTGTATCGTTGGAGAATAAGAGCACCGAAATTGTCATGCGAGGGAGCTAAAAAAGAGAAATAATCGATTGTGCATAAAAAGAAAAGTGGCGTCAACTGGCAGTTAGGTGTACGACGGTGTGAGAAAAAACATGAATTACGAATGCATTCCTAAATCCAATCCAGGTGCGGAATAAAAGCGAGAGAAAAAAGATAAATCGAAATAAAGTAAAATAGCTACATGAACGGCGTGAAAATGGCACAAATTTCCATAAGAAAACGACAGAATGCACTTAGAAAAATAAATAGGCGGAAGGATATACACAACGGGGAAAAGTACACCCTGTGGGATGATAAAACAACTGCTTTGTTCAAAACCAATGAAAGAAATTAAGTTTCATAAATGCCCTTATTTGGAGATAAAAAAAACAGCCTGTTTTCAGAGTCGAAGCCATTTCATATTTTCAATTCATTTTGGAAACAGACTTTCGGGGTAATCCATCATGCATGCAGACTTCTTCATAAAAAGACATTCTTTCAAAACTACTGACAATTTCCATCAATTCCATCTATGGTTTCCATGCTTTGGAGCTCATGTTGCTAATGCATCGATGTAGGTTTACCTACAACAAGTTTTTAGGTTAGGTTTTCGGTAATTTCTCATAACTTAGCATCTTCAAAAAGAAGAGAGCATTTCAAAAAACAGTTTTTATAAAAGCACATGTTCTTTTTTAGAGAAACATTGCATAGGAGATTTTCTGTCAATAGCTAATGTTTACACGTTTTATCATTGCCCAGAAATTCAATATTCCCTATATCGCATCTTTCAAGAAATATTTGTCAAGAAATCTCTTTACCCATCACCAAATGTATTTCTCTCCTTTTATACAAATATTTTTCACAAGACAAAACATCTTTCCCAAACGCATTTTCTCAAGATTTTTGCTGCCAAAAAAATCCTTTCACATACACCATCATTCGGAGACTACGTTTTTACGTACATTATGGGAAATTGGAACGGTTGCTTATGTCATCCTCCCAATGGACGCTTTTACCATGACGAGACGACACGTTAACGATTTGGCAGCTGAAATCTTTTTTCAGCTCAACATTCTCTGAATAATTAACAGAAGGCTTCTCTATTAAAAGCCGGGCGTGGAGACAATTTCGCCATTGCGCTTCAGTTCCAAATTCTGTAATTAGAGCATGATCCAGCTCCTAACAGGTTTAATTGCAAAAGGGATTAAATCGCCGATGTCCAGCGCTCTTTATTCTCCCCAAATTTGTCGTTTTCAGAGGATTACTGCAGAACCGAGCCTCATTAAACTGCGCGTAATTAATGCGCTCCTATTCCAGAAGTGCGCCTCTGATGAGGGACATTTGATGTCGAGGACAACGACACTACTGCCTTCACCATGGCAAAGATTTAATTCCTTCAAGCATTAAAACGGAAAAATCCTATTAATATTCAGATGAGTTGAAAGCCCTCGACGATTTCAGATAGGCCGGAGGCGCCATTCCAACGATCATCCTTTCCAGAAAGCGCCACCAATCCGTGAAAATTTAAACATGAAGCAGAATTAGTGCAACTGCTATAATGAAAACATTTGCTCTAGGCTTAATGGCTGAGCAAAAGCTTAATTTTTCGAGAGTTTATACTTGCTGAACACTGCTGATGACCCTCAAAAGAATCGGAGCATTACCAGCATTTCTTGACATCTTGAGCTTTAGGCTCAAATCAAGTTCGTTCTTGATCAAGCAAACAAGGGCAATGTTAAATGACACTTTAGACAAGATACCATTCAAAGTTTGCAAACCAAAGCTAATCAACTATGGAAACTTCAAATATCAGGCCTTGATGCAATCGCTGGAATGTCACTCAAGCCAAGTTCTTGCCATAGTCAAAGAAATAAAGACAATGTCAAATGTCACTCGAGTAGCACCTATACAAAATAAAGTATGTCCAATGTCAAGAGCAAAATTAAATAAAGGACCTTGATGCAATGCACGACAGAACCAATGATATTACTGGAGGATCTTCTTCAGAAACTTTTGAACTTCTCCAGAAACTTCAGAACTTTTCCAGAAACTTAATCAGAACTTCTATATGTATCTGACAGAAAAATCTAACACATGCAGCAAGTAGTTTCACACCTCGCACTACAGATTACGTTCTGATATGCCAAGAAAAACATTCCATCAGGTTCTTCGCCGCGCCATTGATGAAGTTTAGCCTCAACTGATGAAATAAGCAAATAGCTTTTTTGTTACTGTTTTTATGCCGAATCTGATGAGATTTTCGGTATGTAAAGGCCAAAGACGGTTTTCCTCGCAAATGGTTGGACTTCCAGCTATTACTGTCGAGAAAGAGAATAGACCGACAGACTCGCACCATCGTTAAATTGGCCATCGCTTTCCGAACAAAGTCCTTAACTGGCAAGCAAGCAATCGCCTCATTTAAAAGCGCTACTTTTCCACTACATTCTCTCTATTCCCGGCGGATCCTGCATCCGAATGTTTACAGCCTCTGGCAGACGACAACAACTCCTCTGGCAAAAAAAATACAACCAAATAAAAGGCAGACAATAGATCCTGTCGCAGATAAATTCACAGACGGCGAAGGGCTTGTTTCCACTTTGTATCCGAGGAGGCTTTCCAAAGACTATAGTTTTGCTCAAGATATCACAATCAAAGTAGACCAAATGGCGCACACCAATGTCCCAAGAGGCGCTGGGTAAAAATTTAAGTAATACCACGTCTCACATTGTCATGGTTTATGCCAAATTGGTGGTAGAAATCAAAACATTCCCTGACTTTTTTATATTTCCAACATGCAGCTTCAAAAGCACCAGGATAATGGAACCTCAATCTCTGAAACTACAACCGACAATAACTAATGCAGTTCGTGCAATATATAGCGTGGCCAAATGATACGGGAAGCATTGATTTATTAGCTCCGACTTAAAGTAAGTCTAGATTTTCGAAGAGCTAGCCATGAAGAGTTGGTTGAAACACCCAAGATCTGGGCTTCCCTCTCCAGGAGATTCGAATCTTAAATACACCCTGGTTCGATTTCCTCTCAGTTATGCCTTGGAATTTATCAATCACATGTCAAGCTAATCTGGGCTCAACGTCATGCTCAGCTCTCCTTCTATTCAGCAATGTCCTACTTGTCCTTTTCAGAAAGGATTAAGAACCTGGAGAGCCATCTTTACTTATATTATTCAAGGATCTGGAAGTCTTTTCCAGGTTACATTCAATCCATAATTGATGGAGTATTCCTTGGCAACCAAAAAAAGAAATTAAATATAAAAAATAAGATTTGTAGACGTCTATACATAATAATAATAAAAGTATCAGCGACCGTTTTAAAACGCTTTTCTTAAGATGGCGAGACATATTGACTAGAAGACAGATGCATTTGACAACATTCTTGAAGAACCCGGCGTCAAAGATCCTTGTGTTAAGTTCAAGAAATTTAGAGTTATCTGAGCTGTACAAACACCAGGATTAACCTCGAAATTACCATTCCCCAAATGGAATTATATCAAACTCGGGATTGTTTAGTATGCCGATGTTAATTGCGCTAATGAGACCAAATAGATGAACATTATATACAGTATGTGGCTATATAGTGCCATAAATTGCAGTACAAGCTGTTCGACTGCAGTTTAAACTGTTTATTGGAACCCAGGTGTCTGGAAACCAAACATAACCGACTTGACCATATTTTATTTTTTAAAGTAACTGCAAATAACAAAGGAATATAAGATAATGTCTTATAGTTCGCATTTTGTAAGTTTGCAGGTATAAAAACAGTATCCTATACAAGTTTGATAGCTACAATACTAACCATTTTGTGTTTTTAATGTTTTAGCAAGCCATTTATCGCACGAATTAATTATAGCAAATAAGTTCACCAATGGGAACATTGCAGAAGCTGCGTTGAAATAAACCGAGCATTGCCATTCCCCTTCAGAGGGAAGCCTCTCAACATAAAGGCAAATGCCAAGGATGATTGTGCAAAAGTCAAAATTCCATCAGTCCAACGCTGCCTTAATGTGCCATTAGAACATTTCAATGTGCCCATTTTATTTCATAATCCCCCGCAATGTATGAAAATTGCTGTACGTAGGAAACCATTACTCGGTTAATAACAGTAACCAACAAAGAAATCCAGCAGACTGAGAGTCTGCTAATTAAAGTAGGTTTTTTTTTCTTGGTTTTACTGCGGATTCCCAAGCATATCTATCAAGTAAGTAGTATTTCAGAATATGAGGGAGAACAAGAGTTTGGGGGGAGTTCATGCATTTGCATATTGACATTTATTAAAACGCACAGACAGGTTGACGTCACGCAAGCGGGAGGAAGATGAATGCTAAGTGATTTTTTGCATTATGAGAGAAGGTCTCAAATGTGATATTCTTTCAGCGCATGGGGTTCTCGATAATGCCGAAATCAATAAAGAGAAGTTGATGTGCCATATCACATTTGTTATTTATTCCTTTTCAGGGAGACGGACCTGATAGTTTTGTCCTAAAAACTTGCCCATCAAATGGATGTTTGGAATGATCTTCAAAGAACATAAAACCTAAAATTGCGTGGTTAAGAAGGAACCAAAATTTGAAAGGCAATAGCTTGAGATGAGACAAACAGTTAAAATCAAGTTGAACTAGTGTTCAAGCACTTTGTACCCAAAATAAAATAATGTGAAAGTCAATTCAGCAAACTTAATAGGCAATAAAATAATGAAACCAGATAGCCTTAACATAAAAAAGTTTGATTAAAGAATAAAAAATGACTAGTGTTTCAAGTTACAAATTAGGTGCAGTCCTATCAGGTATACCGACTTGAAATATTGAGAGAGTTGATATGATCGCAGAAATATATAGAATCTACATGCATTCACTGATGATGTATTGTGTCAGAGGGTGTCCATAGAATCTAATTAGAGATATATAAACGAGTACGAAAGTCAGCAGTAACAAGAATATTTTCAACATGGGACATTGAATATAAATTTATATATGACATTCGAATATTGCGAAAATGAATAAGAAAATTGTATTCATCTACACTAGCTACTCGATGTTTCAAAGGTTCAGGAAGCTAGGTCTGGAATTGGATGCAACATACCAAAGTTACAGTCAAAGAATATCCATCAAATTGGAATCACCTAGACAACAAAAACCTCCCTGATAATTAAGTCCTGGCAAGAAACTAGTGTTTACAAAATCGGCACATGCATAACAAATGACAAACTGCACAAATTTGTCCAAACGATTTCTCTACACTATAAAAAGTAACGTTCGATAAAATTAAATTAGTGAACTGGAAACATGTATCGGACTTTACGAAATCAATAAAAGGAAGTTGTTGGTCTACGCCCTATTTGTTATTAATTTAAATGCCATTGGTTATTAATCAGTTTTGCTCGTAATATACAGTTACGTTTTGAGAAGCCACAAAATGGTGCGAGTCTCATTTGTTACCCACTTTATGTAAAGTAATTCGAATGAGTTCATTCTACAAGGCGAGACAAAAGGCTCGCCAGAATATTTCAATACAAATTTAAATAAAAGATAAATTGGCTTTGGAGATGAAACAGTGCGAGAAAATGGAAATAGCAATAGCATTAGCTGTCACCATGCAAGCACAGCAACGATAAGGGAGCATTTTATGGAGACGATAATGTACACTGTATAAATGGCTCGCCAATTCATTTCAATACGAGTGCTTTAGTCAAAAATGCGTGGTATATACAGTGGCAAATCCTTCTGAAGATAAGTTTTAAATACGTGGTAATAAAATGTTTTAAATGGTTTCACTTCAAATATATTGCATAATATAAATTCTCTTCAAACATTTTATTACAACACTTTTCTAAATATAGTACCGAAAGCATAGCTCGAAAAAATCTAACTTATTATTTACACTGCAGTACGAATCCAACTTTGAAAGCCTAAATCTTTTTATTTTATAAGAATGCAAACTTTTCTTTGACAGCAACCTTTTAAAATGAATCCTTCATTTCCTTTGATACAAAAAACCTTTTGCCTTCTTAGCAAACAAGTCTTTATACCCTTTAAAACAAGTAGTTTTCTTCTAAAAAAAAAGCCTTTACTTCTTTAGAATACAAGTACTTTCCTTTTAAAACCAATCGTCTGTGGAAAACAAACCCAATATTGCCATTAGAAACTCGATTTTTAGCAAAAAGTCCATGAATAACAAAATCCAGGGCATATAACGAGGCAACTAGATATTAGTGCCAGCTGCTTATTAGGACAACATGAGCAAGAACCAAATATGATGCATCAGCAATGCATCATCTGAGAATCCCAATGTGGTTCAATTATAACAAGTACAATGTAGTATCATCACGTGATATTCGAGCCCTCTGGACAGTCTGGAAATCTAAGATTACCTTCAACAAGCTTCTTCATTCAGTTAAGTTGTTAGTAGAGAAAAATGCTAGGAATTATGACACAAGAAATGCGCGTATAACAATTCATTTTCTTTCCGATGTGGGGTTTCGTATTCCTTTTATTAAGAATCAATGTTATTCCGCGTCTTGCATACTCTTATGCGGCTGTAAAACTGCCTCTTCTGGGGCTTTAATTGCTTCCACTTTCATAAGTAATAATATTTCATCCTGGCGACTGAAACAGGAGGATTTAATTACAGCTCGAATACCATTGCAAATGCTAGGAAAACATGCGCAACGTTAAGGAAGATGTCTCAATTCCCTTGCTTTCTTATTTCTTAGCACAAGGTTTCAGACAAGGCTAAAAACACAACAACTAGGACCATTTCTACAGTCGCGACACATAACCATTTATCTCGAACTGTTTTTTTTTTTTTTTCTCCCTTTAGGTGGTTCTGTCTAGTTTCCCGTGAAATGTCGAAAAAAGTGTTTCATAAAGGATGGCGTGATGTATTAGAATTGTTATTTTTCTCGCAGTTAGCTTGCTCGTGTGCACAATGAACGCCATTGCGATATGAAATTGGAGTGCAGTGAATCGACGTGACGTTTGTTTGATGATCCTTATTTCAGCATCAGGACACACTGCAGCACAAGTTCTATTCCAGAAAACAGCAGTTCTGCATGCGTCTCGATGTGTGCAGAAACAATTGCCGACGATCGATGTAGCGTAATGATGCCTCCCGAGTGAAAACCTTTGGCTGATGCATTAAAATTTTACGTGCCCTCATGCACACGGTTACGAGAAAAAACGAACAAAAAATCCGAGGGATTTTATCTTGCATTCAAAGGGGGATGGAAAAAACCGAGGAAAACTTAACCAGACCCTTGGCAATGGAAGACCATGGTCATTCTTGATCGATATCTGTGGTCAGAAAACGACGACCAGATCTTAATCGACAGTTGGACACAACAGGCAGATTGTGTTCAGGGACTGATACGGGTCATCAATTGCATTTCACGTTTTTTAGCCAATAACTTGAGAAAACCAAACCGTGTTGACTTCTGCGGTTTGAAAGATGAAACCAACAAACTTGCAAAGAAATATAAATATGAAAATGGTTATTCCTGAATTCTAAAAGATAATTTGGTCTTTAAAAAATTGGTTACCTGAGATGATCAACTTTTCGTAAAAGTTTAGCGAGATACGTAAACGCGAATTTTGCACAAATATTTAGATAATCAGATGATTTTCACACCCTTGACCTGCTTATTTGTTCTCAAATTAATGCCAAAAATATTCTCAACCACATCCTAACTTATAAAAATCCCTGCAGAAAAAAGACGTCTATCCATACTGCTCACATGGGAGAGTGGAATAAAGAGGGCTTAGGAATCCATTTCCATCCATCCAAAAGAAGTGGGAAAATCTCATGCAATTAGAAAAAACGAATAAATAGGGTTCAGTTAATTTGATCCCAATTTTATGAATGCCCTAAGTTCAATATTCATTTGTCGAAAATTCAAAAGTATTTTAAAAATAGCAGACAGACAGACCAATTTTCTGCTTTAAAAGTTTATTTTGTCTGGCTTTATTTATCAGCAAAATATTTCCGCAATCTTTCTAAATTTATGTTTCAGAATGGTGACATCATCAGGCCATATTTCAGCCATAATGTGATACCAGAGGAAGGATTTGGCGCAGCATCATCCTAACTGAAAATGCAAGGTGCAGGTAGATAATGAAATTAATGAACCCTTCCAAAGCTCATGTTCGGCAAATCCAAAAACTCTTACAATGGAACCATAAATAATTTATCTCCTGAACGTTATCTTTACAAAAAATGATAAATAAAGCGAAACGCAATGGCTTGAGCTGACATCGATGCATTATGAAACAGGTCGGCCCTGTGTCATGATTCCAATGAACTTTAGGAGCGTACACAATACAATCGCTGAAAACCATTTCGTGAACCCGGTCTCGTGACCCCAAAAATAAATGGCGCCCTACGTTCATGCTTTCAAATATCCACATCCATCATTGTATTGCAGACATGGTGTTGTTCGTTGAACCCCGAATAATGCAATTACAAATCGGCTTCACAATGAGCAAAGTCATGAAAAGTCAAATGGAAATTGTAAATTGAAAACTGCTGACTTTACACATACAAAAAAACTCAATGTAAAAGCTGAAGAGCGATGTCAAATTGCCTTAAAAATCAATGTTTGATATTGTCTATCGGGAAGCAGCGTTTCTCCCATATCGTTAAAACCCACACAATTTCCCATACCGACTTCAACAGTCTTGTTCTTGGAACGTAACAATGACTAAAAATTACAATACAAGCTATCTTTCTAATAACTCAATTCAACCTACATGTAAGTAATACTCTACTTATGGTTTTCCAAGCAATTCTTGGCTTTCTTCAAAAATGACAAAAATGAGCAAGCAGTTCTAGCATGAAACAAATTTCACAACTACTCACAATCATATTTTTTTATAAATGTATATACGTTCTCTACATCGAGGCATGCACCCACATAGTCGTTGATAACTACAACATATGTCAAATAGACAAATTCTTGCACATGCAAGTAGAAGAAGGAAAAATGAGATGCATTGCAGCTGATCTGGGCTTCACCGGAGCACAACATTCAGCTCCGACATCAATAACGTCTTGCCAAAGCAAACATAAGGGTCAAAACCTCGACATCCAAGGTCATGTGACCCTTCTCTACATGTCCCCTATTGACAAAACTTTTCTAAAGTCGATAGTTTCCGAGTTACGGACGTCGGAGCGCACCACCCATCAGCGCTGGTCCGAATCGATGAACGACCATTTCAGGACGTCCTCAAATTACAAATTAATTACAGCACTTCCGCGTGGTGGCATCACAGCTGCCTCATAACCCGTAGGTGACCTGACTAGTCCCCGGCTGTTTCAAGTCGGTGCTACGAAGATCATCGGGATCCCATTCCAACGAGCTGCCGAAGCAATTCGGCCGCTGTTAATCGCTTCCTTAAACTGCGGATGGGCTCCGAATGATTCTTCCATTACCGGTTCTGGCAGGTCACTTGACGGCGCTCGTAAACGGCCGTAACGACGCCTGGGACTCGGAATGCCCTTAATGGGTGCGTAAATCCGTCCTAGTCTGGTGCACCGGATTGGGGCATTTTATTCGACCGCAAAGTGCCTGACCGAAATCGCTTGAATGGACCTCTTCAAAAACGCACCCCTTAATTAAAAGGCAGAATTAATAGAATGAGGGGAATTAACGAGCGGATCAACCACCCTGACAGTCAATTTGTAGAAGATAACTGGTGCTCCATTAGCGTTGCACCATTAATGACCGCGTGCACACGTGCCGGAGAAACTTCAAAAGATGCTACTGTTTCAAACAGTATCCTTTGGGAAAAGCATGACACCATTCTGAGTGTGGCCATTTACTGGCACATCCCGACTTCCATAAATCCGTACTCGGACGAATAAACATTAGATTTTGTTTAACAACAAGAATAAATTGCAAACGTCCGCGCTCGACTAAAATAACATTGGAATAATTTAGACCACTCAAAAAATATAGAATGGCAAAACTGATGAAAACATTAAGTTGAAAATAATCCACGAGAAAGATAAACAAGGAAAACAGCCCTATACTATAAATTGTAACTTTTATTCCGATTTATTTATGTTTTCGATTTGCATTCATAAATAAAAATAATAAAGAGATCAAAGTTTTTATATGCTTTTGATTTGAGAATTACACATCCTGCTTTACAAGACTTACTGTAGAAGTGCTTTAG
>JAQGCC010000897.1:0-28779 GCA_034698905.1 Xestoiulus laeticollis
CCTAGTATACTGTGCCCTGTATACTATAGGTCATGTGACCAGTTTAACTGAATTCTGCGGTGTGAATTAACACGAAAAAGTTTTCTTGATCCATATCAGTTGATCTACATCAACGTTGGTGTGAAGAAGGTCTTAGGCGAAATAAAAATCGGATCAATTGTTTAAATTCATTGACGCCATGCATTTCAGCGGATTAATATTTATATTCTATATATATGCATGCAACTCTGGCTGAATTCGAAAACTGGATACCCCCAGTCATTCTGTATATCCCAAAGGCACTTTATTTAAATGACAGCATGCAGGTGTATTTTTCAAATTTGTGGAGGTCACACATTTATTATTATATATACCAAAAATTTGTCATTACCTTTTGGAGAAAGCCATATATACATGCACCATTAAATTTTCAAAAGTCATTTTCTCCATAACTTATAAAAATAAATTAATAACAAAATTGCTCAATATTCATCACTACTCCTGTAGTGTAATTTCCTCCATTTGTTTTTTAAATAAATGCTTTTGGAGAGGTTGTAATATCATCATTTGGCCGCTAGGGGGCAGCTAGTGTCCCATCAAGGACACCCCTATTTCAAATACATGTACACTGTACATGCAATTATGAGTTTATTTTGTGTAATTTTAACAAAATGAAATAGATAGCTGGCTCCAAATTGGAGAAAATGTATTTTTTTTTTCATTTTTATAATAACATGTATGCATGCAGGTATTCGTTAGACAATATAATGTATTAACAAAATAATACAAATACAATAGGTTATACTAAAGAAATATAAATGGACAAACCCATTTTCTTGTTCAAAGTGAATCAAAGATGGCGCGAATAACTTTGTGTACAGTGTATACACGGAGATGTATTTTGATAGAAAGCAGGTGATCAAAGTGACCTAACGTCACCATCGTTCTTACAACAAAGCTTCTTTTGATTTTTATTTTAAAAAATCTGCAAACGTAAACGATTAGCCTATTCAGTTAATTAATGTACAAAAACCATCAAAATCAGACATCATATATATCCAACTTAATTTAAAAAAAATAACCATTGCAACTTGGTTCAAATTGTATGTGACAGATGTGTTAATCGTTGCGGTTTCTTTACTAGCATGATTTATGACCTATATATGCACAGATTTCATGTCGTGTCTTTCTGAACTGAGAAGATTACAAGGGCATTTGAGTACAGTAGCTCCATTTCCAAGATGGCCGTCTAAGCTGAAGACGTCACTGTATAGCCGTCAGCCAAATTTGCTCGTTTTATTTGGAAAGTTTCCTCTAATTTAAGACATCGAAGGCGTCCAGCTGTGAGATTTCTACGCTTTAGAAGGAAAAAAAAACGACATTTCTGAGCGTTTACATCATCTTCGTGTTTCACCTATTCTCGTTCAAAGTTGCTACGTCATTGAACTCCTCTGCTTGTGATGGCTAATCAACTTCTCCAAAATAAACCATGAATCGTAGGCGTCTCTGGTGCATCAGGATTTTGGCAGTTGGCACACAAGACGACATGGGCTAAAGAGCTAACATAGTTCTCACTTTTTTTGTTGTTGCTGCCAGCCTTTATTTTTTTATACTGGGAATTCGTTGAATTAACAGAATCGTCTCTTTGGGAAAAGTTTGACCATTTTAGGAGAGGTAATTCTGTCATTAGCTTAGTTTTCTGGATATACGCACAGAGTTTCTGACTGTATTGTTGTTTTGGCGATGCATAGGTCGTATATATGTTTTCTGCGAAAATAGGAGTGATGGAAATAACTGGGACGAAAATAATTCTCATGCAGATAAAAATATTCGGGATGGGTGGTGTTTTTTATGAAAAATGTCGGTGCTTAGCCTATATTTGAATCCCGTGGGGCAATAAATAGTTGGGATTGTCACTCTAGAACATGTCAGGGTGAAGTTAGGATTTGTATAAGACCCTTGTAGATGCAGCTGTGTATAGATGATTCCATTTCATTCTGTTTTGAAGGATTCATTTGTTGACAAGCCCATTTAGAACTGATGGATATATGTACATGTATACAGTATATATCATTTCACTTGTTGTATAGGCATTGTAGTTAGGACCTATTTGCAGTTACTATAGCCTTGAACTAGATATTGCAGACGTAATTGTTTGTGGAAGAATTAAGGTCAAGATTTTTCTATAAAAAACTTTGGATTTTCTATATCGAAATCTAAGCAAAATAAAAATAAGAAAAGTTGTTTAATTTCTTTTGCATAGATGTGCACATAATCGAGTGACACCATTTCATTGTATTAATTTGTATCCTCAACGGGTGGCTGAAATTTCAAAGCTGAATGCCCCATATATTATCGTAACTGCGCTTCATTTACATCACTTGTTCATATTGTAACGGCGCTTCATTTAAATACCTTCAGCAGGTGGTATTCAAGCTTACTCTTTAAATTTGGCATGGTCACGAATTTTATCCACCCGCGGTATATATAGTAGTTTAATTGTGCGTGCGACATTTTGCTAAAACTGAAACATTTCTTCTCGATTTTTATAAAAGTATATGCAGTGATAAATGTCGACCTGAATTTGTTCCGCCGTTTTTGAATTTCCTTGAAAAATGACACGTGAATCGAAAACGGAATTTTGTTCCTTGTCATAATTGATATCACATATCCTAGTTCAAAGTTATAATACCAATGTCGGTCAATACTAAGAATTTCTTATTCATACCAAATCTATCTTAAAGTTCACAAATGCATCTCCCCAAAATAGTTTTATCTGAATTCTGATATTATAGACTGCTTATTCATCGTTTTCGGTATATTGACATATACCCGCTTTAATCTTTTTTTTTTTTTGGCATTTCCATTTTTTCCTACAAGGTTTAAGTACAGCGACCTGTTTATCTATATTGATCAGGAATATTTCCCGTTGGTTTCAATTTGTCGTTACGTATTACTCAGAATTTCGTGAATTCAGATTTATGTGTTTTGCGATTACGAGAGCCAGACATAGTCCACCTGAACAATGCGTGTATTTTTTTTTATCTTTTTTTTTTAAAAAAAAATATATATTTATGTTTTACAAATATAATTTAAACGCCCTACTTTCATTTCCTAGTATCAAACTTCCAAATTTAGTAGCTTCCTACGCTTTTCGGTATAAACTATAACCTTGCAACAAATCACCAGATTTTTATACTGTATGGAATACATACATGTAGATATACCAATAAGTTACACGTAACGTACTATTTCATTTTTTATTGAAATAGGTCTTCAAATTATTCATACAGCGCCATCTGTCGTATAAGAACGAAAACGAATAAGGAATTTTGATGTAACATGTTAACATAACTCCAGAAAAATATTCGCCACACTTTTCATATGCTAGTAAGTATAAATATATACATGTACATTGCATTTTCAAAATTGAAAGTGTCGCCATATTATTCAGTCATAACAGTGACACTTTTTACTCTTTCATTCATCAAATTATTGTTTGTAGAATTATGACAAAAATACAGTATGTTACAATTAAGTAATTAAGCAAACCTAACCCTGCACAAATTCTATCTCGTCTGAAACGAAATAAAAAATAAAATAAATTTCTGATAAACGCCATATAGTGAGAAATTCCATGCCAAGTGAATGAAATGCGTAACGTCGTGGATAAAAAAGCAGATTTTTTCATTCATCCATTCATCCTGAATGGCATTTTAATGCAGCGCCGTTACGATATAACCACTTGACACGTGATGTAAACGAAGCGCGCTGTTAGGCCCGTTACCACATATGACTGGGTGCATTCAGCCTAAATTTCAGACTAATTTTCAACCACGCCAAATTACAGAGTTGCATTTAAACAATTCGTCCGGATTTTATTTCACCTACATAATAAGGTTCAATTCATGACAGAATCACAAATGCAGAGAATGATGCTAACTAAAGCATCTATATGCATCGTGATCCAGATGGTCGTGTGTACTCAAACGTCAACGATTGTTTATGTCTTATTGATTTTTCATCAAATTATGTCACGAGTGTAAATATGCAATTAGCACCTGTCGACTTTCATTTGCGCTCCATGTACATGTACAGTATAGTAATGTAAAGAGACCATTGGGATAATACAGAAGCGCTAAATTTAGTCTTCCTAGAAGCGGCCAACGAGAGATTTATGGCCCAAACTTTGGTGGTTGTGTTGCCTGAAAAAGCCTGCCTGGTGTGGTATAAATTTGTAAACAACTTCTCAGAACTGATAACCTTTTTTTTTACACCCCTCTCATTTAGCCAAATACCCCCGTGTCGTATCCCAAATTGCTAGTTCGTAACATTCCGCTGTATAACAATCAAAACGTAATTAGTCGATGGCCTTTATTTACCCCCCAACCCCCTCCCTCACACACTTTCACCTCCACCCACCCAGCCACCATCTAACAGCTCTGCCACGGATCCTCATTTTGACTACTAATCCCTTTGTTTGAAATTCTAAGGAGATTGAGGTCAAGCGGTTGACCATTTAAGACTGGAGGAGGTTCAAAGAGGGTTACGGTTTCCCCAGAAATACTTAAAGACTGATTTATTGAAGAGGTTTTTAGATCGATGTATTAATTTACGGTTCGCAGTAAATAATTGAAGAGTTATATACTGTTTCTCAGCAATATTTGTGTTCTATAGGCTTGTCGAAATCGTCAACGATTCCACGATTTCTGCTTTTTTGATTCACGGAAGTGGAACTAAAAGCGATACATGTTAAATTGCAAATCACTGATTAAACAATAGGTGCTTTAGTAATCGCCAAGTTATTACTAAAATGACAGATGACAAAATGAAGATAACAAATTGTTTCTTAGAAATCTAGAAGTCCCTAAAACGTTTTTTTAAAAGTCAGTCTGTCTACATGTACTAGATTCTGTCACGAGTTCAATCTAAATCTATAGACGAAATAAAAATCGAATGAATTGCTTAAATTTTATTGTAATTTGCAGTGGAATAATTTCCATCCTCAATGTGGCTGAATTCATCCAGTCATACATGTACATATGTACATGTACATTTACATTATCTTAATGGCGCTTCCTTTATGTCACGTGTTCGGTGGTCATACCGTCATACTTTATATCGTAACGGCGCTTTATTGAATTGCTGTCATTTTTATTTCTGATATGCAAAATTTGGTCACGCATTTTATCCACTTAGTACTTAAGTACAGTTTCTTACCATAAATTTATCCAATTTTTATTTCATATGTCAGACAAGATAGAAGTCACAGAACTGGTAACAAAAGCTAGTGTATTTTAACGACTTTACCATAATAATTTACGATTCTCGAAGAGCAAAAGGATTCCTAGTACTCAACTAGTTATTTCTCGTTAGAAAAAATGAATGATTTTTCACGTGTGCGATAACGAACAAAATTTACTATAATAGGCCTGCTGGCATTCCTACTATTCGAAGGATTGGCACTCGATAAATTTAATCAGAAAAGTTTTTCTATGAAACTCTTGAATCGAGACTAAAATGTGCTGCCATATAGTCGTCATCGTCGTATCACGATGCCATTATGTAATTGTGCAATTGAATTTTCGGAAGGTCATTTTGGGTTTGAAGGCCATGGATATCAAATAAAGAAAATATATCTAGCGCTGCAATCAGCATTACATTAATGTTAAATTAAATATCGAATTGGGAATTTGACCGCATGGACTCACGACTGCATGATTACTAGGGTTAGTATACTGTACATGTATGTGTATACAGCTGTATGTGATGGGTAAAAACCAGGTGGGATTCCTGATCTGGCAATTAGAAAAAAATGCAATTGAATATGCACACAGGAACTAATAATCGGGAATTCCCAATGCATATTAATAGGAATTTTCCACTACAAGGACATTTTAAAAAATGACTGATTATATAAAAAAATTCAGTTGACAAGGATACATTTAGTTAAATGGACAAGGACGATGACCGGATTTATTGCGCACAGAGAAAATCCCGCACATCCAAATTTGGCAATATGTGGTCAATTCTGGGTTAAATTTTAGGTTAGGTACTGTACGTGTGAGAAATTTTCCTAGCTAGACCACGCAAGGATAGTAACCTTGACCTAGCAGCTGCCCATACTGTGTTTCTCCCCTTAAAAACAAATTTTTACTTGACGAAATATTCGTCTGATCGCCACAAATTTACGATGACGTGCATGCACACACTGACAGCACACAGACATAAACCACCAATCTCATTTTGATCCTGAAAATAACGTCTATATGAGGGGAAACGTGAGTCACTCTTTTTTTGATTTAGTGACGTCACAGTGTCTGAGAGGCCCCCTATAGAACTCATTTCCCTTTTTATTCATTACATGGGCTTCAACAAGAATCCAAAATAGAACTTAATCCCTCTCTTCCCCCTAGTTCAATGGAAAAGGGAGGTAATCTTCATTTATAATCCGCTTTTTTTCAAAGTTGCACAACGCTGATTATTAACGTAACGACATGCCATACCCTTAAATCGCGCGCCAAAATTAAATATATAGCGCCCTCTGGAATTCCATTTTTATCTACTTTCGGACTAGATGATTTTATACAACGTTTATTTCGGTGAATATGACATCGGAAATCGGTTTTTATTCGTCTGGTAACGGTATATTATTGACAGCCGAGTTAAATACATGTACATTTTCGCTTTGTGTAGGCTGAGACGGCACGTGTGCTTCAAAAGTCGGTTGAGTTTGGGAAGTGTGTGCTTGAAAGTCCTGAAATCCAAAGTTGCTCCTCTGCTGCGTGAAAAATTGATGCATTTCTTCTACCGGATCATTTCGATGGGTGGAATTGTTTTCATAATACGAAGAAGGTGGTGCGAATTCTGCAAGCCTTTCCTCACGCTGCTTGTCCACCCACTCCTTTTGGGATGCTGCGAATGAACAGAAATATGATGGTAAATATATCACATTCCTATAGGCCTAAACTTGATTACTTTTCGCTATACGTTTAATTTGCAAACTAGTTGTTAGTACAAAGTTTGGACACATCACGCTGCCCATTTGCAAATTAAGTGCATACATACATCACCCAGTTTAACAACATGTTTAACAGCAATGTGCTATCATAATTTGTTAAAATTGAGAAGATATGGTGTAAACCATAAATGTCAAGTGGCATATTGCCATTGACACATTGTAAGTATCAATATGTGACTGGCTATAGGTCTACTAGAAGAAAAGCCAGGAAGCTAAATGTTAATACCTATAATTATGACGTCCTGATTGTCAAAACTTTTCAACATTATTAATGATAAAAATTGACGTAGACGCATATTGACTAAAACGTGACTCATAACCTACCTTGTCTGAAAGGTTGTATCACTCGGGGGACAACTTTTCCTCTATCCCAAGGCCGAACAGTAGACGGTTTTTCCTTCTGTTCTTCTACGGTTTCTTCCTTATTCGGAATGGCAGCAATTTCCTGCGCTGTTTCGGTCAATTTCTCTTCGTCACTACCTAGAAAACCCAAAATGAAGTGTTGATATCAATCTCCCAGTTTAATATGAAGCAGGCTACTATTTTGTCATTGAACTTACCCGATTCGGAATCTGGAAGTATGTTGCCCTCTTTTAACAGTTTGCGTTGTTTGACTTTTTTCAATCGTGCTTTCAGTGCCGCTTGTCTCTTTTCTTTCACTTTTTGCAACCTTTCTTTTTGCGTCTTGGTCTTGAAAAAAAATGAAGCGATAATTTTGCAAAAGCAATATGCTTAGTCAGAGGTTTTGGCAGTCATCCAACAAGGTGGTTAAGCCTCCTGCCTAGACAATGCCATTTGTTTTACTTTAATTTGGACATGGGCATTTCTGGGAATCTTTTTCAATGGCCCGATTTATAGCACAGGTATAACCAGACTAAACTTTTAAGCCTGAGTCAGACAACTTTCGGGTGAATAATGACACCAGAAAAAATATTTTGGCATACTAATTCATCAGGAAAAGCGAGGATGTATTACCTGATTACGCAGCTCGTTTAACATTTCCATCTGCTTTTTACGCTCTTCCTCAGACTGAGAAAATCCAAAATAACCCACACCGTGTGATCTTATTTCTATAGAAATAAAGACTTTGCATTATTATTTTACGAGCAAATATATGGAATAATGATAACTTCTTAAGACTTGCCATTAAATTGAACATTTTGATAATGTACTGGTCCTATTGGAGCTTCTGGTGCTAGCAACGTATTTTCAAAGCTTGCTGCATGTGGTTCTTCCTCCATTTCTTGTTCATTTTGATTGGATGGCCTTAATTAAAAAGAACGTGAATATATATTTAGCAATTGTAAAACATCAAAACATTAAATTATATTTTAATGTTTTTACCCAGATGACCTCTGCTGTAAATCTATATCTATTGCAATCATTCTTGGTAAATCTGTTTTCAAGCAGCGCCGAGAACGCCCCAATGCATCAGTGTAATCCGTCCTAAAATAGTTTTCATGTTGATTACTGAAACATAATTTAAAAATGACGATTTGTCCCGTAAATGACTTACCATTCATCGTCATGTTCTAAATCGTCTTCGATAGCACCAACGTGCGATTTATTGCTCGGGTTGTTGATTTTATTATGCAACGCGTCCAGAGTCTTTCGTTGGAAGTCAACCATACAACAATCTTCATCTGGAATGCTTCTTCCAGACATCATTTTCTCGTATAGGATTGCTTTCTCTTCGAGCTTTTTTCTATTTAAGAAACATTTACACATTGAAATCCATCGATAAAAGAAGCTACCTATAGAATGTTCCATGGGCTTTCCAGGCTTGAAAAAACCTTTTAATTTCAACCGATGCTAGATTAAAGAGTAATCCAAAGTTTTATAATCACCTCGATGCTGCCAATGCATCATTTTCTCCTTCATCCAGTATCAGACATTCCAGATCTCTTGCACCACGGTTCACTACGCCAGGATTAGATTTTCCGAGAGCATCCGGCTAAAAAAATGTCAAAGATATTGGTTAAGTAACTTAAATTGATGGCATGACATTACGTGCACCGGTGTGCATAACCATAATCTTGCTCATAGTTGGGCAATGGTTCACCGACTTTGAAAGCCTTTATCAAATGATATAATAAAGGTACCTGAGATTTGATCTTTTTTCCAAGTTTCAAGGATGGTTTCTGAATATTCTGGGGCTTCACACTTTGGTGTCTTAATTCTTCTTGCTTCCTGAAGATCTCTGCTTTGAGATCTACAAGCTGTAATGCAGAAACTTAAGTTGAAGGGCAAATTAAACAAGCAATGTCATCGTTGTCAATGATTTTGTAAACACTTACCGTAGATGCACCAACTTCAATTTTCTTTCCCTTGTCCATTGTTGGTAAATGAATTTATACTTGAACAATTCAGTATTGTTTATGAAATATTGGAAGCCACATAATTAAAGTCTTACACACTGAAGTCACTGCTGAAGTCCTGAACACTAGCAGAAAGCCTTGCAAATATACAGGCGGCATGTCCTGCCATCTAGTGGCAATTAATTGCAATTGAAGTATGGGGATTTAAATTTTCATTTTTGTGCATCTAATTAATCTACATGTACAAATTAGTTTTATTTATGATTAATCGTCCAAAACATCAAAGGGTAATTTTTACCGTAATTATGACAACCTTGTTTTTCTATCTTCCGTCCACAAATAGCTTTATATGATGATGATATCTGAGAAATGTGCACTAGTTTTAGGTATTAAATGCCAATTTATAGATACAAATTCAATTTTATTTGAAAATAATAAATTTTACATTTAAAGTAACTATTACATGGGGTAATTAAAGACTGGTTGCAAAAACAATGAAAGAAATTTACACACGGCATAAAATTAGACAGCAAATCTGATAAAAAATTACATTTAGCCCCATGCCTGAGTTCGACAGTAATGTAGAACTAACTTGCCATCCGTCCCAAAACACTGGAAAAATGATGAATAAAAATTCGTTATTAGAAGGGTTAGTTAAATTGCTGTTCATAAAAAATACCATTTTCTTGTGCAACTCAACAATCACCTCGTACAAGTTCCTTAAAAGTTGATCTGGAGATGGAGCAAATGCTTGGTTGACATACACAAACTGTAAAAGTTAAAACTGTGTCAGCCATTTGTGTGTGGAGGGGGGAAGTGATGAAGGAGAAGAAGAAGAATTATTCAAGCAAAAAAAAATTGTGTCAGGTAACGTTACATGAATAGCAAGAAAACTTAATACTAGTTGACTCGACATATGGCATCGTTGCATGAGGTTCATTTATGGAACTTATGGGCAATCATTAATGCCAACATGCCAACCAATTAATATACAGTTGACCTCTTGCTAATCTTGTGAAATGAGTATACAGCTCTTTTACGACTCGTACTAGTGAATCAGTTGGATCCAACTTGAGGTATTTCTTAATGAACAAAATAATGCTTCCTATTTTTCTATCTGCCTCTACAGTCCATTTCTTCTGCTTCATAATGGGCGCATCCCCAGTAGCTTTTAATAATAAGTCAACTTCTGGAAATAAAAATGAAAGTTACATCTTCAGAAACTAGCTCTGCTGAATGGTGGACATGACGAGTTTGTTTAGCGATTTAGCATTGGTATTACTTTTCTGTTTCAAGGCTAATGCCTGTAACTTTTTGGCGGTGTCTTCCACACACTGTTCCTCACTGGCTTTATTAACTTCTGTGCTATTCCCACTTACTACTTCCTCTGGAACATTTGCAGCTTCTGTTCCTCCTTCTTCGTCGGCCATCATGCAAGGTGCTCGTCTGCTGCACATAATGTCAATTCTCCCTACTTGGGACAGCACTGTTGACCAAAACCGCCAAATTTGAAATTGTTGACGTCCCTTGTCCATATGCATGAACTTAAATATTACAATGTAGGCACATTTGGTCTATATGGTTCTGAAGACTAAATGTGTAAATGGACACATTATTTATTGGTACATTTTAGAACTCTGTTCTTTTTTTTTAAATATTCAATTTATTCAGTAGTTTTTTCTTCCCACGTATTGAATGTCAGGTGAGATTTTGGCATTCATAATTGTCCAAATGCTGCAGCAATAGAACCTGAAACAAATGAAATTAATAACTTGAATTCAATTTTTGCAAGTATCAGATTTGTAAGCAAATTGGAGACATACTTCATTTCCCCAACTTGTCCATCCAGGTAAAAGATATCGTGCAAATAATTCCAGGTTTTCGCTGTCATCTTTAATAAAAGGTTGCAGAATATCTATGGAAGTCAGAATTCCAATTTTTGAGAATAGTACAACTTTTTTCTTGTAAGCACATAAATTGCAAATACGACTTACTTTGGAGTGGCGGTTTATGGGAGTGAATACTTGATGGGATGCTAAAAATGACTTTGTGGTTTTGGAAATCAAGTTTTGTGCTTGCATCACAATTACGGCCGATGACGATGTGCTCATAAGGCTTTTTGTGGTGGGAATCCAAATCGCAAGTTAACTTTCCAGACCTGGTTAGCTATGACAGTTAATTAGGAAGTACATGTACAAGTTTCGTTAATTTATGAATGTAGATCTAATGCAGTTATTGCATAATGATCAATACGTACTTTAACCCAATGCCATATGGCACAGAATTTCAATTTCCATGCAGGAAAAAGTTCTTCTTGAACAAATGCTAATAATGACTGACTATTGGTTACCCATACTGCAACAATGCAGTCCTGTTTAGACAAACGCTGAATGGGAATTTCTAAAATGTCATTCTTACTTAGAGTTGAATATCTATATAAATATAAATTTAACTCAATAAACACATGCACAATTCCCAAATTAATTTTCTTGGAAAAGTAAATAAGCTAACCCTTTTTTTCTTTTCACCGATTTGTTGAACCATGGTGGATCCAAGACGATGACATCGTATGACTTTTCTAAAATGGGCGAGCAATTTTATAATTTGACAAATCCTGCTTTTTGTCCGAATAACAGGATAACATTATCAAGACTTGCCTAATGTTAGTAATTGTGGCAGCTGCTCCAATTGAGACATGAAGAAACTAGATCTCGCAGGCAGGACAAAGTCGTTATCGGCAAAAGATGCAATGCACGGCTCTTCGCCAGTGTAGTTCACAAAAGATTCGTTTAATCTGTTTAGCGTCACCGAATCGTCGAAAGAAACCACGGTCATTTTTCTCGGAGGCGATTTTTCATCGCGAAATATTTCTGCAAATCTCTTAGCTTGCTTTTGTACCCTTTTGGCCACATTGCGTGCATCTCGATTGTTGGTTGCCAGTAATTCCAGCGAAGGGGTATGAAATAAACCCTTTCGAGAGCCGATTTCTTCAAGTTGTTGTAGGGCTGATGTCAAGATGTCCTTTATCTTGACAAAAATTCAAAGAAAAATATTTATACTTTGAATAGTTATAAGTTCTTCGAAAGTCGAAATATTGAAACATGTGATACATGAGGCAGAGTTGCAGTGAAATTTGAATGTTAAAGTTCCTCTAACCTGCTCATGATACTCTTCAGTGGGATTACCGTGTTGGCATTTTCGTTTTTTCTGTAAATAAAACGAAAATGAGGTGAATTAAGTAATATATTTGTGGTGGTCTATGGTAGTGGAGTGGTGCACCATGAGATTAATGATATAATGTGCATTGCATCTTTAACCCACCTTTTGTTTCAGATTTATATTGATGGCTTCTTCTCCATTCGATGCAGCATCAATAAATTTTTGTACTTGACTATCCATTATAAACGGTAAATAAATGGCAAATGAGTTGGACTGAAATTTCAGTTTCATCCTTTTGGGACATACTTCTCTGCCTACAATTTCTTCGTTATTTTGTTTCAAAACTTTGCAAGACTCGTAAATCCCTTCCAAAAACACTTCATGGTCAATGAAACAACACTTATCAGTGTTAAAAATGACTGACATTTCGCCTACTTAATATATAACGATGAAAAATATTTTCAAACTACAAGACGGCAATTGAGCAGACAACACGTGGCTGACGAGCATCGTCTGCTGCAAACATGGCGTGGAGTCGTAAATCTTGCTGCATTTTCTATAAAAACTTGATTCAAAATGCCATTGGAAAACGAGAGATAAGCAGGTCTGTTGCTTGTCTAAAGATCGTGCCGAATAACTTGAGTAACAAATCGAAAAGTTCACAAGAATGGCTGACCAGACAGCTGAACGATCCTTATGTGAAAAGGGCTAAGTTTGAAAACTTTCGCGCCAGAAGCGCGTTTAAATTAATAGAAATAGACGATAAATTAAAATTTTTAAAGCCTGGTCAACTGGTACTCGATTGTGGAGCTGCACCTGGTGCATGGACTCAAGTCGCAACAAAACGTGTTAACGCTAGACAAATAGGCAAGTAAAATTCGGTCCTCACAAGTTACACATTTCTGGGTTATACATGGTGTCCCACAGTTATAAGAATCAAATGCACTAGCTCTTTCCCCCCCTTGAGTACTGTGTTTTGACAGATTTTGGCTCACCGTGTGTAGCATTAGCAACACATTTAAAGTATTAGGGTTTCCATTGCTAGAAATAATTTGATGTCATTCTATTGGAGAGTCAAAATGCAAATTTTCTTCTAGAGCTGATTTATAGCTAGTGAGCAAAAGTTTTAGCAAGTTTAATTCTCATTAACATCACTGAACCTTGTTGTAATAGTCAATAAAGACAGCTAGATTAAAAACCGATTAAAATACTCAAATCAATTCAGTTTTCTACATAAATCTTCTTCTGCTTTTACCAATAGATTCTGCTATTTTTTCCCAAGTATCATCTCATTTGAGGAAGGTCCGATTGCACATATTAAATTCCAACGATTTACCGTTTCTAGATCCAGCACTAAATGTCGGGAAAGTGGTTGCAGTCGATTTGCATTTCATAAGCCCGATCGAAGGTGCAATCATTGTCTCTCATGCCGATTTCACCTTGCCAGAAACGCAACAGGTTATAAGGAAGCATTTTGATGGAGCGAAATTGGATGTCATCCTCAGTGATATGGCACCAAATGCTACAGGCTTGAACACCTTGGACAATGAAAACATTGTTTGTCTCGCATCATCCGCATTAGCATTTGCAGTTAAAGAATTGAAACCCGGCGGAACATTCATGTGCAAGGTATGGGATGGCGTCAATACACCACTGCTCGAAAAGCACATGGAGAATTTATTTATGCGTTTCAAACGTGTAAAACCAGTGGCGAGTCGTTCGGAATCTCCCGAAGTGTTTTTGTTTGGACTGGATTTTAAGGGTATTAAATCCCATTAATTTTGAGGATTTGCTTTCATTGTTATCAAGAACATTGTGTTAAGGTTGTAAAAAAGCAGTATCAGAATGCATTAGGCCCTGATGCCTAATCGTTTATTAAGAACTATTTTACGTAAGGTTTACAGTGCATGTATTTGGGAGGTAAACTGAGCATTTCTGTACATATAATAGTTAACCAAAACTGATACATGTAATTAAATGTACGCTCAATATGATTCTGTGTAAAGTAGACTGTGCAATTTTTTCACATGAAATTTTGTGCCAAGTAGACGATGTACACTTTAACCAAAGATGGCATACAATTTCTTGTAAGTTTTTTAGGAAAATGATAGCACAATTCCTCTAATAGTTGACTACAATATCACGCTCAACAATTTCGTATACTTTGGCAAACGTTGCAAATTTGTCATTACCGCTAATGATCGTAACTGGCCTTGGAGACAATTAAACAATCTACGGCAGCCATCTTTGAGAAAAAAATTCAGCTTCTATTTGGAACAGTTCCATGTGAAAATGCTTACACATGAGCATTCAGATATACAGTATGATTTGTTTCACCGTAACAAAACTTGAAAAAATGGAAATTACAAGCTCTGCCAGTATATTATTATATTCGTATCAAAATAAAAGTATTCCTGTCTCTCGAAGATCACAACCGGCTTCTGTCTGGGCCAGATATTTTCACTATATGGCGAGTGAGCACATTGCATGTGGACATGCTCACATCCATTCGAGTAGTGGAATGGATGGCATTAACAAGCTGTATTAAAATGTTGACAGGAAATGACAACTAGTAATACAATAAAAATATGTCATCAGCAGACACTGATCAAAACAAATATTCAATGAAAACAACTAAAATGTATATGCATCATATAAATAATTATCTCCAGCTGCTCATTTTCCGAACGCATCACCCAGAACAAAATTTATCTTGAGCATTTTAAAGTCTTCGATCACCTGCATAGACACTGATGATGGAGTCTATGCTACCAGCTCCAAGATTTACCTGAAACGCAAATAGGAAAAATGATTGCAGATTAACAATACATGTACGCCAGTTAAAAAATACAACGCTAAACGTGCCGCATACCTTGTGTGGATGAAATGCCAAACAGCTTACTGGTCCGATGCGTTGTCCCATGAATCCATCGTGATACTTTATGTAACTAAGATTTTCTCCGTTGTAAGAGTATATGGTGATAAATTGATTTGCAGATCCACTGTCACGACAAAGTCAAGATTTTAGTCAACTTGATTTAAATCATAAAAAAATCACATTAAAATGCACGAAGATCGATTTACCAAGCAAAAATGTCTGTTGCGGGATGAACTGTCATTGCTGTCATATCATTGGAGGTATGGTAGGTCTTAATCGATGCATTCATGCGAGGATCCCAGTATTTTACATCGCCAGCAACACTAGAGGAAATGACAGTTTTTTTTTTTGGTACGGTAAGGTTTTAATTTATTGCAGAATCTATTTGTATTTTACTGATACCTTCCGGAAAATATTTTTCCTGCAAAGTCGCCGTGTTTGCAGATATGCGCATTCACCACCCAACCAGAATGTTCTCGCATGGTAGCAACTCGGCTATTGGTTTTGATAGAAAAGGGCAGATATAAACTTAAATGTGAAGCAAGGTCAAAAAAAAGAAACTGTTGCATACCAGTCGTTAGTTGGGCTTCGCCTGTCGTAAACTCGTATCGAGCCATCACCAAAGCCGGCCACAAAAGTCTGGGTGCCGAGAGAAATGCTAGTGATACAGCTATGGGCACCCGTAGGAATATCCTGTACAAAATAAGAGTTACTTATCACTGCAAGTCTGGTTGTTCCGAAAAGGAGTGTGGTTCATTACCTTTAATTTCACTTCTTTTACGCAATCCCATATGCGAATAATTCGGACATCTCCCGATACGTATAACAAAGATGATTCCTGCTCCCACTCGAGCACTAGACCAGAACCTGGTCGAAAAATAAACGAGCAAAGTCATCGCCTAATTCTTTTCGGTTTTTGGGAAATTACAAATTGGATTTAAAAGTACCTCTCGTTGAAGGGAGCATATCTGTGAGGGCTTGCCAGGCAGTAACTAACTCTGACTCTTTACCGTCTTCTGGCACATAATTTCTCCATATTCTTGCTGTGCCATCATCTTTAGGAATGTTGAAATGGCACATTAGCATGAGATAATCTTTCACGATTTTAAGTTTCAGGTGAAAAGGATTAATTAATTACCTGCACCAGTCATTAACAAGGCATGATCGTGTGCATTTAAAAAGTCCATGGACGTTATTCGAGTAGACTGGTTGTTCATATTTGAAAACTGATGCAGTTTTAATCCTTGCTCCCAGTCCCAAATGCTAGCGAAGTTAAAAATCTGTACTTTTAGTTATACACGTTAAATTTAAAATTTTTTAATGGTGAACATCAAGAAGATACTTTTAGCAACCTGCAATAGTTCTTATCTGCCACTGCTAAGTGGCATTCATATGGATGGAATCTTAGCAGATGCGGCATATTTGGATTTTTGTTAATGAAAATCTGGTTGTCCAATCTAGTAGATGCTGTAAATAAGTAAATGGATTGATACGAGAGCTCTGAAATCCTATGGAAAATGAACAAAACGTAACAAAGTCTACCTGCTCGTTTTTGTTCCGCTTCAGCATCTTTTCTGACTCTTGCGTTTCTGAAATACCTCCATTCCCGCTCACTATAAGACTTGCTTTCGGGATCTATCTCGTTCGCAGAATACTGAAAAGAATGCAGGCTTACAGCATGTTCGGTTTTCACAATGAAGATCACATTTTTGCATCCCATAGGTTTACCCTTTTGGCTTTTTGAGCAAAGTATGTACAACACCAGTCAACGAAATCAGTTGATATTAATGGCTTTCTTATTAGTGGCTCATCAACACTAGCTTCTTCCTGAATCTAAGATTTCGATAAAATAGCCCACGTTAAGTTTCTTGGTAGGAAAGACGTAAACTGAATAATCGTTTTAAGTTTCTCACGGTATTCGGCGATTTGTCGAGTAGCTTTCGGCCGCGTGGTACATGAAGGTGCGCCGAGGATAGCGGTCTTGGCGTTGAGGTCATCGAGTGGTGCATCTCGTGCGATACAAACATGTTAGCCGGAGGCGACTCTCCGCTAAACAAGAACACTGATATATTTATCTTGTAAACATGAATTTTTTAAAACAAATTTATATTTGAGAACGGCATTTTTGAAGTTTCCATTTTAATATGTTGGAAATTGATACCTTAAAAACGATGGCTTGCTGGATGGTGAAGATGGTGCTGAAAATGATGGTGGAGATTTTTTGTCCACCAACTCTCTTGGTTGCGCCGAGTTTTGCACCTAATTGAAAATCAAGAATCTGTGTGAGATTTGAGTAATGCTACCAATTGGAATGTTTAAGATTGGCCGCTTACCTTGGCAAGAACCGTGCTGATAATGGTCTGCCCCAAGTGACTAACTTCCGGATGAGGATCCGTGCTTAATAGCAGTAAACTAAGCCAGATTTTGGAATAGATGCTAGCGTAAGGAACTCCCATGGGATATGTTGAAAATATTGACCCAATATTAACCATAATAGATGAGCTCGAAGATGCGCGCTTTATTTTATTTGATGGTGTCGATGCATCGCCGCTTCCTATGCTGTCCAAGCTACCGTTGCTCGCATTCAAAGATGAAGTAACTGATTTAAATCACAAATTCCTCGTGTTATAAAGTATGTCAGTGCATGTATGCGAGTTGTTGTCCTAACTAATAGCACCTTACCTGGAGAGTTCACCAATTTCAATTTATCCCTAGATGTTGTACGCCTTACGCTATTGGATCCAGATGAAATCGAATCTAAATTTAATATAATATAGTTAAAAACCATAATTCATTCCTTGCGAAACATCATCCGAAAATTAAAATATTGCAACCTATGGTCCATCCTCCTGTTGACACCAAACCCTGAGCAGGAGAAATATACGGATTTTCACGTAGCCTTTCTTCATCCATTAATTGGAATGCCACAGATACAAATTGACTTTCAAACTGCAACACCAAGTAATGTAAGGCAACCACTAGTTCCTAAATGTTAAAAAATACGGGAGTAAAAAAACTTGAAGCAGTCTTGTGCCAAATTAAAATAATACCACAAACCTAACATATTACGCACGTGTGCAATATGTTTTATTAAGAGATAATGAAATAGAAAAAAAAATTGGTTATAGACCTTTCTGACTAAAGGACTTCCATCCTGAGAAATAGTTGCCAAAATCTTAATGGCGATGCTGTGATTGATTGTATTGGCATGTTCCGTTCTTTCGGTTATACTTCCGATAAAAGTACCCAGTGCAAATACGGCAGATGCTCGCACCTAAAAAATTAACCTCGTGAGATAAACTCCATTGTTCGATAGTGTATTAATGTTCAGAAGAGAACTGACCTCTGGGCTGTCGTCGGCCAATAGACTATAGAGCTTTTCGTGAGCGGAATCCCTTACTCCGCACCACCGTGCCGCCTCGTAATTATTCCACACAAGACCCAAGCATAAGGCTAACCATTGTCTCAAGCGAGGATTTGGGTCGTTGAGTTGTTCCAAACATATGGCAATAATATTGCCTTTCCTCGCTATTTCCTGTTAAAAAAAATCCTTAGCAAATTCGGATAAAAATCTAAAAAAAATACATTCCGATCAATACCTGTCCAGCAGGATAGTCTTTCACAATGCAGGCTAGAACAAAAGCAGCCAGCATGCGGTGCTCCGACTGCAAACAAATCAAAACGTTAACCTTCGTACCTCTTCAACATATTACTACGATGACCACAGGACTAATAATTACTTACTCCCATGCGAACATCCTCCAATAAGGACAAAAAATAACGATGTCCATTTTCCCTGATGAGGTCAACTTGGCATGACTGGTCATATGACATGAAATTCCAAAGAAATCGTTTATGAAACAGCTCATCATATGTTAGTGCCATAAAAGTTATTCACTTACATTATCAACTGCTAATATTTTGGCCCATATGAACACTAACAGTGGTCTCAGTTCCTTTGCGCAGCTTTGTAGCAGTTTCAAAACGTAAGGAAAAATGCCGACCGATAAAGACTAAGATACAAATAGAGTAAATTAATTTTTACGAAATTCACGGGTATTTGAAATAAATGATTGGCAATTACTTCAAGTTTAAATTACCAAATGTACAGCCCAGGCACCAAGGTCCAAAAACCTTTCTAGAAGCTCCAATGCTCTAAGCCTATGGTTTTGACTTAAAAGGACCTGTTTTAAGAACCAGTTTTATTAAATAACACACCCGGTAGTTACACAATTGATATCAGTATTTAAAGCACCTGTAATACGATCGGTAGTTGTTCTGGAGGGTTGCGGGTTTCGGAACCAAATTTTAACCAAACTTGAAAGGCAGTCAACTGTTCAGCAAAGAATAAGCTGTGTTGAAATGGTTGATTGTTTTCGAGGATCCCTTGCACCTGTGACAGGCAAATGTCTAAGGCCAGGTCCCACGCTTGCCTACAATATGTCGAACACATTAATTTCCGCACTGCGATGAGAGGCTTAATTAAAAGTCATTGCATTATGTATCAAAATAACACGAACCACATGGGATGTTGGTAAGTAGGAGGAAGTTTCGGGGATGACACGGGACTGCAATTATAAGACCTCATGATCCTTTCGGCCAAAAGGAAATTTCGAAACAAACTTGCTACCAACAAATCCTGACGAAATAGCCTCTGAAACAAATCTAAGAAAATATTATTTTTCAAAGAGGAAATTCGAATTTCTTTCCAATGTTGTGCAACACATGCCCTCGTTATTAAATGTAGGTATCATCTACATTTGAGTTAGTTACCTCTCGGTAAACAGTTCCAAGCAATTGTATCGGTAATAGCGGTGAAAATCCAATTTAATTCTCCTAGCAATGTCCTCCGATCGTTTACTTGACCGGGTAATCTATTGATACGAATGATAAAGAATGCTATAGTTTCATTCATTTCATATGGGAAAGTACAGAAAATATATATTAACAATTAGCTTACTTTTCAATAATTTCCATCGAGATGTTTGGAATCAGCTTTGACGTATTCTGCATAACAAACCTCCAATTTTACGGAAAAAAAAATTTGCAAATGCAATAAGTACGAATACCACGATTAAGAGAACCTCGAAATACAATTTCCAAATAACGCTACCATTTTAACGCTACTTTAATCGGTGTCGTTAGACAGGAGGTGAATAGATCTGCTGGAAGTTCAGGGTTCATGGGAAGAATCTGATTACTGCCACATGCTGCCAACTGCAGACAGCTATGAAAATGTGGTGAAAAGGTTTCATCATGGCTAGCACCTGACTTGTTACTGGTATTCAGGGCTGCCTGAAATATTTTCAAAATACCAAAAGCTTGAGATAAGCGCTAATCTCAACAAGAAACGGCATCGCAGAATTCACGAACCATACCTCATACTCTTGCTCGTGTTGAGTAGCAAACTGACGGAAAAGGTCAATGATTATTCCAGCATTCGAGCAATCGTATACGTATATCGATGGCGCTCCCATCCATGTTTGCAAATCGTAAATGGAAAGCGGAATATATTGCGTGAAGGTCTGAAATGTGTCGTAATGAAAAAGTCGTTATGGATTTTTAATTCAAATGGAGCATTTGGACTAGAAATCAAAATGCAATGTACTTACCTTGTTGAATACCCAGACCTCTCCGTTGGTGGTTGGTTTCGGTACGCCGTGACCGTTATAATGAAACAGAACCCGTTCTTCCTTTGCATTTCTTCGTAAGGACATGCATAACTTTTTAACGTCGTCTAAAGTTGGATCGCGGCTTTGTTTGTACCGTGCACGAGGCTGCCAACGTTCGTACTGCCTTTGTAGGTTATCGCCGATAACTTCCAGCGCTTTATGTGGACTCATGGACAGCGGGTCTAATAGTGAACATTATTTGATAATTTATTCCAACAACTATGTATACTGCGAGGAACCAATGCTAACTTACCTATCCAGCATTCGAGCCTGGCACACGGTTGAGTTTTGACAATATCTGGAGGATCAACTCCCACATTTAAGCACATAACCAGTGCAACGCTGACAGTCTTCATCTAATTAATACAAATATTTTGGGACAATTTACTCATTACATTACCTATGCATACGGCATCCTTGAATAACACTTATACAATTGTATTTTAAGAATTGACACCATTAGACCTTTTCATCATCAAAACACAGCATGACTTTCATGAATGAGAAATCCAATTCTCAAAGCAGAGATGTATTTATGAGGACACTGTTTTGAGGCAATTTAACGTGCTGTGGTTGCAGTGCATACGTGCACTAAGCTTAATTTTGTCCTCGTGTCTGAATTGATCCAAAGAACCTTTATGTCTTACCCTCTCTTTAAGTCTCCACGACTCAGCTCCATACAACCCTGGTTGATCACCAATCACTTTTTCGAGGTGTCTCTTTTCATTGAAGGCAATGGGCATTTTCCAATCCACGCTGCCCAAATCGGTGCTTTCATCCTCTTGATGCCCTTCGTAATAGTCCTGGCTCATTCTCAGGGTGCTGTCCATTTCGTAATTAACCATCGGTGAAATAAAAATTATTATCTTCAAACCCAGAGACTTTAACGTGTGCTACATGCATGGTATATGTAAACAAGCATCTAGCACCCTAGAATTACCATATTAAAGCATAGCAAGGCGCCGTCTAGGGGAAAAACCGAGAACTAGTTTTGAGGGTTTTTTTCCCAATCTATATTTAGAATATGGGCAGAAGTACGCGTGACTGATACAATCATGGTAATATGATTGTGACGAATACGTGTATTTACTTGTAATAAAAGGAAGGAAGTAACATAACGCCTTTTATCCAATATCCGCCCTAATCTTAAATTGCATAATAATCTTGCAATACAGTAATTCAATGCAAATTACTTTACCATCAAAATCAGATAATTGGTTCATGATTTTATGATTTTTAACGTTGTCCTATTTCTGTAACACTTAACTGCTGGGAATTTTGTTTATAAGAGAGATATGAAATAAAGATATCGCGATTTTTTCCCTGTAATTCGGGCAAAATTTCTTTAAATTATGTTTAATTTTTAACACTGAGAAACAACAAAATCCAACACAAAGTATCGTTCAAAAGCCTTTATTTGCAGCCAGCAATTTCCTACATTAATAACATAGAAATAAATGGCATTCACAGCTTAGTCTTCCTCCTCTTCCTCTTTGGCTTCTCCACCTTGAGCCTTGCGCATGTTCTTCCTCTTGACACGTCCAGGACGTCCACCACCGAAGGGTGATTTCAGAGAGAAGTCGATGTGCTTTTGCGAATCCAGACGCACGATAAACGATGGGATGTTTACCACTTGCTTGCGCACCCTGAAAGTTGATAAAAAATTTCACGATTAGCAATGGCATAATACAAATTGACAATTGTATTAAATTAGATAAAAGGATACCTGCACACAGGATGTATTTTTTTATAACCAAAGGCGTTAAGTGCAAATGTTTGCACTTAAGTGGCCTGCCTGAAAATTTTATTTTTCCTCACCGGATATGTCTTTGGCGAATCAAAACTCTGGCATGATGAATACTCTTTGCCAAACCAAGCTTAAAAACTTGAGTCTGCAAACGTCGCTCCAAGAAATCCTCGATTTTCAAACCCAAAACGTAATCGAGCTTCATTCTGCCTTCGTCCAATACACCGATACGCACCAATCGACGTAGCAAGGCATTACCTTAAAACATCAAAATGTTAGCATATGCAATAAGAAACACCACATTATCAGAGGTCTCTAAAATTATATCTACCTTCAAAAAGCCTGCGAGTATCTTTCTCTTCCAAGGTCAGCAATTCTCGAGCAGCCTTACGGATTTTAGCCAAGGTGTACTTCACTCTCCATACCTCTCTCTTATTACGTAGTCCATATTCACCAATGAGCTTTAACTCTTGGTCCAAACGCTCCTTTTCATAAGGACGTCTGGGTGTAACGTAGGTTTTGCTGTGTACTGTCGGAACACGCGGCATTTTTATCCGCTTTTATAAACTGAAAACCGATTAAAAAAACAACATTAATTTTGACCAAACGATTCTTTATATATACACACATTTTTTTTTGTACTCTGGTAGTGCTAATAGAATCGCCCATGACATTTTTTGTCATATCTAGTGTCTCTAGCCATTCGTATTAATAACGTTTTAAAATTGAATTATATAGCTTAGAATATCTTTTATCACGGTTAATTATAATAAAACGTCTTCTAATATGCTTATTTTGATAAAACATTGTTAAATTTTGCACAAAGCGTTAGGCTTAGGTTAGGGCTAAGCACGTGGCAACATAGTAAAAACGGATGTATTTTTCCATGCAATGCAGGAATTTCTGAAATTTGTATCTATAGAGATTATACTAAGTTACTTATGCATTGTAAATGTAAGTTAAATTTTACCAATTTGTCCAATTTAACGATTTTAAATTAAAATTTTCGGAAAACTCGCTAGCTCACCTCCAACTTCTTCGGCGACTTCGTGGCAAAAGAAAAAAGTTCTTCCGTGAAGTTGCATATCAGTCCGCCTTCACGACCCTCCCCCTAATGGGCGGAGTCGGTCATTTTACTCCGTGTATCCCAACGCAAAATAGTTCCATATTAATTGGTCTATAATATGCCGCATATTGAGGTATATTTTAAATGAATATAGAAATTCAGATTAAATGATTCATTCCAAATCGCCAAGAAGTATAATACATCGCAGGAGATAACAATCTTTTAATATAGGTCAGTGGCCAACATCTTTTGGTTTCCATGACAACGGCTGTGTTTATGTGTACGAGATCTTTTGGTAGCTAGGCAACGGGTTTAGCCAAAACGAGCATCATTATCAAAATTAACAAAATTGTGTTATTTTTAAAAATGGCAAGCACAATAGCCCAAAATGTATTTGTTACCAACAAGGATGGGCAAGAGGAGAATATTTTGGATGACAAAAATGTATGTACAACAACTTGTATTTGCTGATAAATTATTTTAAGCAGTCTATAGAAACAAACCCTGAATTTGTGTTGCATGTTTATTTTAATAGCCGATGGTGCAAAAGTTTCAAGAAACTCTGCATAAACATTTGGAGAAACATAAAGAGAAACTAGATTTTGAACATCGAGAAATGGTTCGTTTGACATAGTATGCTGATAACTGAAAAAGCACTGTTGAATTACTGCCATTAATTTTCTTCCTTTATATTAGATAAAAGATTTGAAAAATGCCAAAAAGAAGAGGGAAGAATTAGGGCAAAAACTATATAATTTGCAACAGAATTCGAATAAATATACAAAGGAATTGGAAAAGTTAGTTGACAAGTACCAAAAACTTGAATTGGGAAGGCCCGCGTTAGAAAACAAGCTGGAACAAGCTAAAGAAAAATTAGCTAAAATTCAAGAAGGAACTCAAAAAAGCAAAAGTGAAGGTACTTATATTTCACAAGAAATTGTCGTGATTTGATCATGATGTTTTTTTTATTGTAATTTTAAATTGATCTTTGTAGAAAAATGCCTTTTACGCCAAGTCGATACCTTAAATAAAAACCTGCATGAACAAGGAAAAGTCAACGAGTTACATAAATCAGATACAAGTGTACTGATGCAAGCTACGAAAAAGGCTACTGTTGAATGCTCGAAACTTGAAAAAGAAAAACAACTGCAAGTAAGTGCTGATTGATATAAGGGCTTGTTTTATCCTTCCCTAGATGCATACCAAAAATCCTCTCTCCCCCGACATTGGTGCGCTGCGTTGTTCTAGAACGCCGCCACGCTCGGCTTTACCTTGCAGCCCCATGATATTGTGAATAAGAAGGATTCCATTTTCTAGGATGAACACGTAGACCGACTAACCAGAGAGGTGGCAAAACGGAAAGATAAAATATCTTCCTATGAATTACTAATTGCTGAAAAAAACGAAGAAGCAAAAACAGTCCGAGAAACTCTAGCAAAAGCAAGGATGGAAATAGATGTGCGTGTAGGAGAAAACTACATTTCGTGTTGTTTAAACTCAGAATTTATCCCGTTTGAATTTTTTCTTGTTTGTATTTAGACAATAAATTTAGATAAGCAGACTCTACTGGAGCAGTGGAATAAGAGCATAGGAAAATTGCAAAAGCGAAATGAAACATTGGTGACAGTTCAAGAATCATTTGTGTTGGTATTTAAATAATTTTTTGAAGACATGGATTCATTTTTTGTGAAAGGCAGCTTGATGCAAATTATGAAATATAAAATTATTGCTGAAACTATGTGAGAATTATAAAACTAAAACAGACTGAAATTGTTATTTGTCATATTCTAGGGCGGAAAATGATGCTCTTAAAGTCGTTCAACTCGAAATAAAATCACTGGAAAAAGCAATAATCGAAGAAGAATCAAAATTTAAGACACTTGTAGCGGTATCCCAGCGATTGGATGCGGGCATAAATTCACTTTCTCAGCAATTGGCACAATTGGTCACAAACCAGGAATCATCTCAATCAGAATTAATTACAATGAAACGTGCTAATCAAAAGCTACAGTCAGCATTAGGTGTTCTAGAAAATGTAATTGCTAAAAAAATCTAAGCAAGTTTTTTTTCAGTAAATGTATCAATCCCAGAATTAATTATTCTTTTTTTAGGTGAAATTGACAAAAGAATCTGAGATAAAGTCCATTGATAAAGAAATGCAAACAGTGGTTACAGCGAAACACGAACTACAAAATGCTCATAATCAACAAATGCTAACTAGTAAATGGATCACGAAAGCCGGTCAAAATATTCTCAAAGATATTCAAAAAATTCAGGAGCAAATAAAGCAGAAGGTGTGTAATGACTAGGATATTTAAAGTAAAGATCTGATATTATGATTATTAAAAAATGTGATACAATGCATGGAAAGAGTAAAAGATTGGGAGATTTTTTGGAGTTCTGTTTTGAACATTAAGACCTAAATTTAAAAAAAAAAAACATTCGAAATTTAGGAAGAAGCCAACGCCAAAGTTGTTTCGGACATTTCTAGGCTGCAATCGAGTAGTAATGAAAAACAAGCAAATATCTTATCTCTAAAGGAGACTCAAAAATCCATACAAGAAATAGTTGTTGGAAAGGAGCAAGAAATCAAAGATAAAGAATCGATTATGAAGAAAAACATGGCGTTAATCGACAAAAAGCAACTTCAGATTAATCAACTTCATTGCAAAATTGACAAAATGATCAGTATATCGGTAAGTGTTTATGCATGCTTGTAAATGTCGAATTGTTTACAAGAGTCAAGCCCTCAAGAAAAGCAAAATAAAAAAACTATTCAGGCGCAACCTGCAATCATGGCATTTATGCTCATTATGGAGATATATATTTTTACTCCTGTATATGTAACAATTACAGGGAGCTGATGTAGGACCAGCTGAATTGCAGTTAAATAATGCCCAGCGAGAATTGAAAAACATTGCAGCTGAGGAACAGGTTCTGCAGAAAACATGGCTGAAAAATCAAAAAGAGCTAGTAAAGTTGTCAGAGGAGCAAGATAGATGTTCGACGGAAGTACAGCATCTGCAACGGCAGCTTAACGTTTATGGTCAAACAAAACTACATCTTGAAGGTAAAATCAAACTTAAAGCATTTTGAGAAAGTTTTTTCTACTTGAGATCGAATATTTTATTTTCAGATGAAACACAAAGGGTAACAAAAGAGTGTAGTAAAATCAAGAAAAACATAGAAAATATGCACAGGATGATTACACAATTGAATCAGCAGGCTTATGAAGAATGCACTCAGGAAGACTCTTTAACCCGTGTGACCATTTTGACCGAGGATAAATTACTCCATTCACTAATGGTGACTTAGGTTTTTTTTAATCCAAGCATAAAAATCCAATTTCGATTTTTCTAATCTAAAATTATTGAAGGATGGTGAGAAAGAACTAGCAGTTCTTCAGGACAAGTTAGAGCAGCTTAAAGACGAGGAAGAAAAATTAAGTAAAACTTTACTGGATTCAGAGTTAGTATTGTAAGGTTTTATGCATGCTGGCTTTCTATCTATCAATTGTCTAAATCGAATTGTCATTAGAAGCGAACTTCTGCAATGGCAGCAAAAGTTTCACTTGACAAGAGAGGTCAAAAATGCATTTCAGGCCGAATATAAAGAAGGAGAAATTCGCGCATTACAAAACGCTTTGCATAAAATGCAGGTAAACGTGAAAGTCTAAACAACCCATTCAGATTACAAATGAAACATGTTGTATTTCATTAATATATTTCAATTCAATAAGGTGAAATATTCGGGTTTGTGTCGGCAGCAAGGACAAGTAGTGCAGGGAATGGAAAAAGCCGTGCATCGCTGGGATGCTCTCCTCTCTAAAGGCGAAGTAAAATTAATAACTGGCAAAAAGGAAACTGAACCAACTGCATTGAAGAGGCAAATTGAAGAGCTAAAACGAAAAACAAGGACCATGATTAAAGTATGAAATTTTTTTTCTTAACTTGCAGCTAATTACCAATATTTGAAATTTAAATTGTCTCAAATTCTGAAATATATTTTTATATTTTCGTATTGTTTAGGAGACCAGTTTAGTGGAAAATAATTCAGCCATTTTGGAACAACAAAATGAAGAAATCTGCCGTGAAATAGAATCCAAACGATTAAGCTTGGATCATGCTAATGCGATACTAGAAGATTTAAAAGATGAAATACAAGCTCGAAATCGCGAAAAAATTCAGGTTGGTTTAAAAATTCGAATGGGTCTCGTAATTGTTGATTTGTATTAGCTTATGGAACGATTTTTTTAGTGTTTTGAAAAATTGGTGACAAAACAACAGAGGGTGAAGTTTTACCAAAGTATCAAGGAATCAAAATATAGATTGATCAGTTCGACGCCAGAATTAATGCAAAACAAACTGGATAAACAGAAATCGCAATTATTCAAACTCAACCAAGTACTCGAGCAATTAGCGGAGGAATTTCCTGAACTTTCTTCACAAATTAGAACGAGACAATGGCAGATGGTTGCTCGGATGGAAGAACTCGGAGTTGATTAGTCTCGATATTTTTATCAAATCAAATTTATACCAGATTTACACTTTTACTCAATACGGCACATATTTTTCTTCGAAAACCCTTGTCGATTTACGGAAATTGGTTATACATGTTGATCTAAAAGCTTTAAAACTCATCATGTACAGGAACTTCTTCTTTTAAGATATATATTTTAAAAAGTTAAATCTTCTTTCGACCCATGTTCTAGGCTATTTCTTTTAAAAAGTAGCGTTTAATAAAATTGACTTTATTTATATTTTGTTTATTTAATGTTTGTATAATTGGTTAGGTTTATTATAAGTTGTTGTAGTTATTTAGAAAATACTGTTTATTTATGTTTTCTACACGTATTTTGACTACTTAAGGCTGAACTGCACACCCCCATTCCTATGGGGAAATTTTGATACATACTTTTAAAAAAACTACTTGTTATAAT
>JAQGCC010000898.1:0-28779 GCA_034698905.1 Xestoiulus laeticollis
AATTTCAATTCAACTCAGATTGGCATTTGAGCATGACCTAAATTTACTACTGCGCATGCACGAGGTCAATGCTCAAAACTCATAAAACTCTAAAATTTTTACTTGCACAGTTGTCTGAGTACCCTTTATATAACATTCACTTTTTTGTAATTTGATTTTGTCATCCATCTTGTTTATTCATTATTAATTGCCATTAAGGACTTAATTTTAATTGAAGCTTTATTGCTCGTTATATGGAAATTTAATTTATAGAAGTGCTTTCAGCGGTATCTAGAGTTACTTTTGACCTTTTCAATACCATTTGGTACTTAATAATTTGGCGAAAGATACCAAAATGAAAAATAGCAAGTGGTATAGAGAAAAACTAGGAAAACACTTATATAATGGAACATTATTTTGCCAATGCGCATGAGTGGGGATGACGTGAATGGGTTTGTGGTTATGAGGAGACTACAATTTCATTAGTTAAAAGTGCTATAACACAACTTCTTTGAGGCGAAAAACTTATGATGCGCATGCGTAATAGTGTGTTTATCGTTCTCGTTTAGATTATAGGGAAACTTGCCAATCTCTCTATCATGATTGAAATTACAGCTTATTTTGCTATTTTAAGAATAAGATGACATTTGGTTTGCTTACTTTTTTAAGTTATGCGCACTTGATTAGCCATGTACATGCATGTAACGTCATTGCTTTCATGAGGATTTTTACGTTATAATGCATGCAATGGATGTTAGCACCAAATTTTACTTGCAGACTTTCTATTCATAGTTTATCTAACCATGCTGACTACGCATATTCTCGTAAAATTGGCACCAGATTGCTTTTAGTGCTCAATTATTTATTAGGAAGCACATTTTATATAATTTTTGCATAGATCTGGCGTGCCCTTGCCTTATTTCTGCCTAAAGTGTTGTGCTGTCGCTAAAATCACACGTGTTAATGTAAATGTCATTAAGACCTTGTCTACGTTCATTTCCGCCTCTGCTGAGATTGGTAATTGGTAATTTTAAGAGATGGCATACTGGAGAATGTGCCTTTTTTATTAGGTATTCATTATCAACTTTCTTTTTGTACATGTGAACGTTGACAAAATTTTTTAGCTCACTCCTTGCCATTTAAACTAATTATCCATATTGGCTTTGAAATAGACTTTTGCTCTTTTTGTCTATCTTAATGCATTACTGAAGAATGAGGATACACAGCAAAGAACTAGGCTATTATACAAATGAACTACTGTATTGACTTACAGTACTAATAAGTAAATTTATAGGGAATGAACACTTAATTAATTCTCTCATTGAATAAGAAAATGGGCATTGATAAGCACAATTCCGGAAATCAGTTTGAAATATAGTTTCAAGCGTTGACATATTAATTTTTCATTGCTTTATATTACTGCTGTACACAACGTATTTAATTATGCATTGCAACATTGTTTTTTCATCTAGTTGTACTCATACATGTATATTCAAAGCGTAGAATATTGCATGCGTTTTTATACATTATAATGTATTTCAATACTGTGAAAATTATACACTATAGTTACAAAATTGAACATCTGTTTTAAAAAGGAAATTTCAGACATGAACATGGAAATTCTAAAAACAATCTAAATTTTATCCTGGTTGCACATTTTTGATGTAAGTGGTGACGTTTTTAGAAATAATTTCCAAAAACTTGCAGTAATTTAAAGAATGAAATGGAGGACTGAGAGAAGGGTAATCATACACTGTACATGTACAATGCATACGATCCACATAGACTTTTTGCTTTACTGTGATTAGCTGGGAGGTATTTGATGATTGCTATGGTCAAAATGGAAAGCAAGATGTCTCATATGTCATTCCGTTTAGGGGATTTCCCCCTTTCCTCTTCCAATTGAATTGAAATTATTGCTATTGAAAATTAAACAAGGTCACTTAATAAGGTGCATTGTCAATGAAAAAGTTGCAAAAGAGTTGGCACACCTTGATTCCTATACATAATAGACTGCATGGTGGTCATACAGTGAATTTTTATAAAGGAAAACATATGCACTAAACTCAATTTATAAAAAGCGGATGGTCAGAAATAAAATTCGAGCAAATTGCTCCATGACGTCATTTCAGCGGAGTGGATAGATCCTCAAGCTTATGGCACGATCTGTTTTAACGTGACTGAAATTTAGAAGCTGAATGCTCCAAGTCCAATCGTAACGGCGCTTCATTTGAATTCCACCAACAGGTTGCATTTATTTTTTTGTCTTGTAAAAATCTGCTTTTTTTCCCTTTAATTTGATGAGGTCATGCATTATGTCCTGCTACCATAAAATTGTCCGAATTTTATTTCATCTAAGACAAAATGGAAAAACGTGACCGGGATTGATTACCAATTGCTAAAAAAAGCAATATAAAATTACTTGAAATTCCATTACACTGACGCTGGAAATAAAAAATGTGTCTGTTTATAGCTGCTCAAGTATGTCCGGTTGCAATTTCATCCTCTAGCCTAGAAACGTGTGACCCTTTCTGTATCGGGATATGTTGGATGAACTAATTTGATACATCATCCATTGTGATTGGACTGATCTTGATAGACTTTATTTGAAATTGAATCGGCCAAGCCAACTAACTATTCGATTTCAACGTGTTCGGACATCCCGACGTTTATTAGACACTGTCATAGGAGACTTGTTTTTTTCCATCCATCTTGTGAAAACGATGCTTTCTCTAGTCTCTTATAGTATCCTAGTCAGTAAGCTGATAGACAAGCCTTAATCTGACAGATGGTCATTGGAAAGTGGTTCTTTGGAGCAATGATGGCATGCTACAGTGCAAAAATAACGAAATGAAGTCCATTTCTCTTTAAGTACTTACCAAACTCTTTAAATGTTTTATTCGTTTTGATACAAGTGTAAAAAGGTGGTTTTACGTAATAGAAGACTTGAGATGGTCTTTATATAACTATGAGGGTATGAACGTAAAGATTTGCTTGTAAAAAGAAAGTAAACATGAGATAAGTTTCACAAGCTGAAAGTAATAAAATGGAATTAAGTATAAACGCCAGTTTTCTTTTCACATTTTATCAAGATTGTGCTGAGTCATCCCCCAAAGGTGTCGTTGCAAATTTTAGGGGATACATGTAACGTTTCTTTATAGTTTTATGTATATAACACGTGCTAGCTCAATTTGGTAAATTGCATTCAGACAGTTTGATTAAACAATAAACTTGGTTGAAAGCGGACAAAAATGTTTTACATCATTGCTGTATCCTTTCTGGATTTTAAATTCTTATATATTCTGCTAGTGCTGCTGTTAGTTAAATTTCAATGGTTTAACTTAATTTTTATCCATATTTTCTTTTCATGAAGCCATTAAAACTTAAATGTCAAGCGCAGTCACATATTGTAACGACGCTTCATTTGCATCACGTGCTCTGTGGCCATATCGTAATGGCGCTTCATGTAAATGCCGCCAGTAGATGATATTCAGTATTCATTTCCTTCACTTTTACTTCTAGTTTTGATTTCGTTGAAGTCAGAATTGAAAATATCACAAGGGGCTAGTATTTCCACTTTTAAAAACCTTTTATTTATTAACTTGACTTGAACGTTGTCTGTTTGTTTCAACTTCTTTGAGGTCCTTTTTGACCAACTTTCACGTGTCCTAGAGAGCTCAAATTTTGTGTACAGGTCAATATCTTTGAATATATTGATTGCAAAAAAATGCATTAATTAACGTAAAACGGTTATGCTACAGCGTGATCGTAAAGTGCTCAGTAGATCGGTAATACCCGAAAACCGAAGTTTTTTTTTCCAAATTTGCGTGCTTAAATAAGCAATTAAGAGTTTGTTAACACCTTGTTAAATCAGGGCTATACTTAAGCCATAATTTGCTAATAAAATATTAATATAGTGAACATGTTGATGAGATTGCAGTAGAAGTTTAATAGTTAAACTATACGAAGGGATGTTGTGAAACAAACTGGAAAGTGTATTTTGAGATCAAAATCTATATAATGAATCATTTTATAGTATCTAGAGAAACTATCTTGTTTTCAGTTGTAGTGCTGCTTGTCCATGAGATGTCATCTACTGTATATCTTGTACATAACTACACGCTTGTACTTGATTTATAACACTGAATAGATATGTACAATGTATACTCTATGCTTGACTTCCTTCAGGAAGTGACTTTGCAATTCAGGCCCTTATGCATATAGTAAAGTCATTTAGCTGTTCTTCTCTTCTTATGAATATGATTACTAAATCTACATAATTTAGCGTGAAAAGTAATATGCAAATGTGCCCTAATGTTTAACTAGCACTCATGCTGAAGTTGAAATTAATGTGTCAGTGGGATGCTTGGTTTTAAAACCCATTTTGTACACGTGAAGGCTTTTTTGAAGCCTCTTTTGTTGGATAACATGAATGTCTACATATATTTGTCAAGCACTTGCTTATGCATTCCATTGTATGGGCAACAAATGGTTCGAAAGGATGAGAAAAGAGTGCAGTGCTGGCCTGTGTTTATTTTTCAACGGGCCTCTTCAAATTTTATGGAAAGGAAGATCCATGCACAAGCAAATGCTTTTAAATCCGATAAAAAAGCCAATGAAAACTTTGATTTAGCTATTGCTTCTCGGAATAAACACTTTGTTATAGTCCTTCATGATTGTTGAAATCGAATTGAATTGGTTTGTTTTTGCAAATTCATATTTGCAACCATTTCAAAAGAAGTGCCGGAAGTACTTTTCAGCCATTTTCATGATATGTCTTCACAAAAGTCTACTTTGAATTGACATCAGTAGTATAGGATGTGCATGTAGCATACTATATGAATAGGCTGGCAGCTATTGAATTGTCAATTCTACATAAGATACTGCGCAAACTTGATGTTGAAAAACGTCTATAGTGCATACATGTAGGCCTAGAAAGGTTTGAAATGAGTTCAATTCGTATATATGAATCAAATTATTTACTAGTGATGTTGACATCATTTATCGGTATACGTCTCTTACAGAATATACTGTATACACATGTACCTACGTATTGTGTAGGGGCCTATTTCTAAACACTGTTTGTGTGTGTGTTTATTTATTTATCAAACATGGCCACAATAATGAAAATATTGATGTTAGCATATACCTTTTTAGTTTGGGCTACAAAGATACTAGAAATATTTTGAAAGATAAATGCAGACCAATGTTAATTATTAATTTTCATTAAAATAATATTTAAAAATGCTTTAGGTCACGTAACCAATCAACATTTTTTGCAAATAGATTACCCTTTTCAAAATCAATATTATACTTAGTTTAATTTTCTGAATACATGTATAAGTATAACGTGTACCAATTTGTTCCAAAAAAGTGCACCTAGTATACTAAATTGTATACTTCTTTGTGTACTTAGTGTACTTAGTGTACTTAGAAGTATACTATAAAGTATACAAAGTTGTTCCAAAAAGTGCACTTAGTATACTTTACCATGCAGTTTACTTTCATTTTGAGTAGGGTAAATTTGTCGGTTTTCTCGTCATAAATGACTAATTTAATCAAAAATTGCATAAAAATGTATCCACTGAGCTGATAATATAAAATTGCCCAAGTATACATTATATACTTGTTGGGAGCATTATAAAGGGCTAGTAAATCATACCTTGGAAAAATTGGTTAAATAATCCAATTTTTTTCCTTTGGTTATGAAGCAAAATGTATCGAGCGTATCCATTTTATCAACATCGATTTTATTGTAGGAGAGGAACATATCTATAAAAGGAACTTCATCCATTTCCAGGATGTCATGTAGCTGTTTGTGAACACCCTTTTTCATATCCAATTCGGTTCATTCAACGTGACTTTCCTGTTAAAAGTGACTTCTGATGTGTCAAATGTGCGTAAGATGGATGTGTTTATTTTCTTAATGGGTGGCTTTGGACATTTTATTGACTAGTTTAGCCTCCTTTTACACGTACGATGAAATTTGGCTTCCATTCATATATACTGGCTATGTGTAAAGTTTATTTCAAATCAACCAAGAATTCGTGTAATTTAATAGATGATGTTTATGATGAAAACTGACTTTGCCTATAATTGCCCTTCAAAAAACTTTTCGGTCGTGTGTTAGTTTTAAGTGAATTTGGTGCATTTCATGGGTTTTTAGCCCCATTGAGAATTTGTTCGAAGAAGGCTTAAACAGTAAAGTAGTTTTAAGAAAAAAATGATTGATAAATTTTACGAAAGTAATGCTAAGAAATCCAGCCTCGACACGCTTTCTCGATTACCTCGTTTTTCACGACCAAAATGCTGTTTGTTATACAGATTTCACTTTTAGATTTGACTTTTAAAAATGTCTCAATTTATTCTGAGTGTTGGCTGTTTTGCTTTTTATCGTTGAAAAAGGTTTACAGTCAACATGTTTCTCAAAAATTTGCACTCAGACCGAATTAGTTGGTTGACATCAGCAAATCCTCCTACATTGGAAAGAAAATGCATCTTACAAATTGGCAAATGCATTACTTTTCTGAAAAATATATATCGTTGACTATTGTATGTCCATGTACAATGCATGCACTTCCAATTAATGATGAAACTGGCATAAGTTTGTCCTCATAATTGTTTACAATATAAGGACACAATTAATATTGCCTTAAACTCTATAGACAAATTCTTGAATGAGTTAAATGTTAATATCCAATTTCAAGCTTATTTTTCTGTAAATAAGTCTAATCATCTTTAATTAAAAACTGCCATTAATGCTTATTAATGATGACGATCGAAGCTCAAGTACTTTACCTGACATCAGTTGTTTAATCCCAAAAGTCAGCATCGTCAAATCTTGATAAATGAACTTGGTTTGTTTGGAATTCTGAGAAAATGTCACATTCTTACTTACTCGTGTAAGGGCCCCCCATTTTCCTAAAAAAATTCCTTCGAAGCATTACACGATATCTTTATTTTTTGACCCACAAAAGTGTCTTGAAAGTCAGGGAGGAATTACAAGAGTAAATACGTTATTCTAAATTCCTTAATTATCTGCAACATAAGTGCATTATGATGGCATTGGAATCCTCAAACTAGCAAGTGGATCAGGTTGCTCTATTGATTTGATAAACTACTTGACGACATTAATTTAACAATGAAGACTACGTGCTGATATGGATTTTCCCATAAAAGTATCAAAATTGCATTTGATGAAATACTTGGAAAGCCCTATTATTAATAATATTTCTTGGGACTCACATATTACTAGAATTTCACGGTATCCTCGGCCTCTTTCCAAGAACTTATCATTTTCAGCTCTAATGGCTATCTAAAAAGCCACTTTATTCCATATACATGTACATGTATAGATGTGTATATCCAATGCTGAAAGGATTAAATACAGGTATGTTTTTTTCAATCAGAAAAAAACTATTGCAAGTATTTGTATGTAGAACTACTCCAGGTGGTAAAATACAGTCTAGCATTATTTCCTAAATTAAATTCTTTCTTTGTATACACATGCCTCCAATTTCTAAATATGTGGCTGAAAATAGACCATAAATCGGAAAACCAAATAACGAAACACGTGACATCATAGCCAAGAAGGCTACAATATGATATGGCCTTTATGGGCCTTTTGACCCTTGCCAAAGACTTATAAAAAGGCCTTATAGGGTAGTTTAGGTTGGGTTGGGTTAGGTTAGGTTTGCCTAATGACTATAAACAATATAGACAGGTGGTCACTATACGGAGAATTTTTATATTGTAAATGTATTGCCCTGAAACGATTTTACAAACTAAATACGTTGAGTTAAAATTCAACCCAATATTGAGTGCTATATGGACATACCAACAATAAGTTATTATTGAGTGGCATTTAAGTTCAACAACCAATGCCCAGAATTGGGTAAATGTGAGGTTTGTGTTATTTATAATAAAGTTACCCAATTATGAGTTGATTATAAATAATACAAACCTCACATTTACCCAATTTTGGGCATATTTTAACCAAAACCTGTGTTAATAACTGTGACTCCAACGTTGGGTAGATTTAACCCAACATTTGGTTGTTAAACTTAAATTCCAACCAATGTTGGTATGTCCATATAGCACTGAATATTGGGTTGAATTTTAACCCTACGTTTTTATTGTGTATAAAAAAGTGGCCATCATAAAGATGTGGTAACTTTCATAGAAATTACTGTAAAGCCCATGTGTACTGTGATTATATAAAGCTTGGTTTTGTAATGCAGAAAATCTTGTCTCCTTCTGTTCATTATACATGTACTACTGTATTTTCCTTGTGCTCTTTCTATGGAGCAAGCATCGCATAAATGTTGAATGTCACGTAAGTAAAAATTAATTAGGATCAAGCGAGTCTGTGGCAATAACATCCAGTATGTTTGACTTTTGGCAATTGCCTCGTTAACAAATTGAACAATGTTTGTAGTGGCAAACGACCAGTCTCATTACTCTCATGGATGGGCAATGAGCAATGGCATGCAAGCGTGCAATTACTGTACACTATATAGGCTAGTAATGCTATACTCGCTTTGAGCAAAAACACGTTAAATTATACATGTAGCTAGCATTTAACAAGAAAAAATGGAACTTGAATCCTATCTCCAAATTTAACGATATATTTTACATTTAGGCTATATTAAATTTCATAAATTGCTTTTATTAGAGTTTCAATATGCCTTAATTGATAACTCGAGATCTATTTTCATTTAAGATTCCTAAAATATCTTTCGCGAAGCATGCCATTCCAATTACTTTCCAATTTCCACTATCACATTTTCAAATAAAATGTTTGTGCCACATTTCAGTTTTTATATAATGCATTCTATATCGAATTTTTCCCCTCTTTTATAATGGTTTCCATGACTGACCTGGGATGCTGTCAATAAAAATGTGGTTTCTGAAAACCTTTATGTACCGTATACTTTTATATAGAATTCTTATTCTTTTTATTAGTTTCCAGATTTATGGATAAATTGTTAACATATGAAATGTACTATTCCTGAGCTGTAATATTTTTTGATATCGGTTAGACATTCTGATTTTATTTGTTGAGTCTTATTTCTTTGAAGTAATAGAAACATTTTAAACACTGCAGTATTATTTTCATTTTTGTCTGAATCAGAAAGAACTGTAGTTGGCTAATGATTAGCTCAAGTCACGAATTTTATCCTGTTTTAGACGAAATAAAAATCGGTCAAATTCTTTATATTATTTTGCATGTTGGCATATTAGGTCAGCAACGAGAGACTTCATTTCAGAAGGTTATTTTCTATCCTCAAGCATGCGATTCAGTTTTGTCGTGACTGAAATTTAGAAACTAAATGCCCCATTCATATAGTAACGGCGCTACATTTACATCACGTGTTCAGTGGTCATAACATAACGGCGCTTCATTTAAATGCCACCAGCAGGTAGCATGCAATTTTATTTTTGGTTAGCAAAATTCTGGGGGTTTTATCTTTCGATTTGGCGAGGTCATGCATTTTATATTGGTATTTTATAATGAATGGGAAATATTTTGATTTCGTTTAAGACAAAATATAGCAACAAGAACTTGGTAAATGAAATACAGTTACATGTAAACTTTTCAAGCATTCGTTTTGGAATTGGAAAAGGAATGTAAAGCATTTGTTTTAGTAGACATAGTGTAGCCTCAAGCATTGCTTTTAAAATTGAATTCTCTATTTGAATTGTACTAAGGCTTACGGCATATTGATAGTGTCACTTAAATATATCACCAAGACTTTTATGTAAATGGACGGCACTCAAAAGAAGTTGAATTTTACCAACAGATCAGATACGATTGTTGCTTTTTTATTGGTCGCTTATACTTTTCATGGCACCTCCCTATTTCAATGCAAATGTTTTCTCAGTATTTTTTTTAAAAAATGGCATTGAACGAAATTATTTTTCGGTTTGCAGTTTCAGTTTGCCTGTTCACTCTTGGATAGCAAGATCTTTGTTTTACTTTCTATATCCAGTCTTTTTTACAGCCTCGAAGGCGCCTTTGGATTTGATGTGGTTATGATCTGTAAAATAGACCATCGCATAATAGAAAAGTCCAAAGCCACGGGGAATTAAATGAATTTCCGGCAATAACTTTTACTGTAGTTTTCAAATTGACTTTTTTTTTTTCTGGTAAAATTGGTGAAGCTGATTTGGTAAAAAAAAAATGAAAATTGATTATTCAGCGAACGTTTGGGAAGCTGCAATATGGAAATTGACTGTGCGAGTAAGTTGAATGTATCTTGCTGTCCATTGCTATGCAGATACATGTATGTGCACGAAGTCGTTTTTGGGTCAACATCAACTGTAATACAATGTATGCTAAGAACATGCTGTTGAGTATGCAAAATATCAGTTTGGTTCCAGAAAAAAGCATATAAATTGTACATGCACAACGATTCCAAAATAGCACAATTGACGAATATAAAGAACCTATGGATAAATACAAACACCAAATATATTCTGTATATATAGGAGCAGGGGGAAAATGTGCAGAAACAGAGCTCTACGTATAACGAACGCTCGATATAGCGAAAGAGTATCCCATCCCCGTGGCGTTCGTTATATCGAGAGCCGACTGTGCTTCAGTAAGCCCTCTGTTTTTTCCATTAAAAAGTACATTTCTGCATTTAAAGGTTGGCCCCTAGTCGAAATAAATATAATGTTCTGATATCAGTAAAATCCTACTAATATCAGTAAATTCTATTGTGATATTAGTATACACAAACTGATAACAGTCTGATCTATATCAGTAAAGCATAGTGACATCAGTATAGGCAATGTTTGACTGATGCCAATATTAACCATACCAATATCAGTATGAGCTAGACTTGCATCAGTATAGTCGTACTGACATTGTTTAGTTATACTAGTATCATTACACCTTAGCGACATCAGTAGGCAATGTTTAACTGATGTCAGTATATCAGTGTAAATTATAGTTTCATCATTATACTACTCTGATAAATCTGAACTGTTTGACTGACACCAGTATAAAATCATACTGATATCAGTGTCCCGATTATCAGTATAAAACTGATAACTGATATCAGTATATTTATTTCGCTGGGGCTACTTAAAAATACAAACAATACAAGATTAAATATTTGCATGATTCATTTTGATCAGAATATTTCAACAAATTTTCAAATAATTCAATCAAAAATATCTGAATTTATATTTTAAAACTTTTCTCTCAAAATTAAGAAAAAAATGCATTGAGTGAATATTTTATACTATTTTTCTAAATAAATACAATTTCAAAGTTTGAAGAAGAAAATTTGAGGACCACTAGCGCAGGTCTAAATAATAAAATTAACATAGCCTATATATAATGTGAAACTTTTTCAAAATTCTCATTGAAATTGAATACATTTTCTTCCAACCATTAGCTTTGAGTACATACTTCCGCTTATTTATCTCCTTGTACCCTAACGATTTTGCTACATTTTATGATATTAGTTCCCCGAATCTTTGTCAAAAATTAACAATACAACATACATGTAATGTACTGCAATGGAAATGGAAACAAGAGGTATAGTCGACGTTAACTAGGTATAGACTGCGTGGAGTTTAACTGATGCAAAACTGACACATGTTATTATGAGTTTTCTACCATTTTTCTGAAAACAGGACAGAAAATCACCACAGCAGAATAAAGCACGTCGAAAGCAGTGATAGTGATTTACAGAAGTAGTTCCCTTGTTTCATTTTCCTGCTGTCTGAATGTGATATGAATTTCATTTTTTTGTTTGTTTTCAGTACACTAGCCGTAGCCCATTGCGGGCAAATGTATTAGGAAACAAAGCAGGTTTTTATTCTCGCCAAATGTGAAAAGGCAGATTCGCCTTGTTATTTAATGTCCATCATTTTCGTTTTTCGCTTTCGTATTATCCGTTCTTTCCTCTCTGTTGAATCCTTATTTGAAAGTTGGGGAAATGCAAACGTAGTCTATTGATTCGGACAGCTCCTGCTACTACGGTCATATAATACCCGACTTATGGGCCTCCATTGCTAGCTCTGTATGGTGGTTTTAATCTAGAAATGTTGACGGAAATACTGTTTTGCCAATGTGATTTTTTTTTTTTTTTGTATCTTGAACAAATTCACGTGGGCCGAATTGACAGACATGCTTGTCTAAATGTCGTCGCATTATAACTACATTTGCCATGCTTATGTCTATCGAACACTGCAGCTTTTATATGCACTCTATACATATGTTGCATTTGCTGCAGGTTGATGTTTGTATACTGTAGGGGAACTATATTGTATTTAGCTATACAGTCGGCTCTAGATATAACGAATGTACACCAAGAGGATGGGACATTCGTTGATTCTATCAGGCGTTCGATGTACTGAGAGGTCTGTTTTACACATTTGCTTCACTGCTATGCTTTCATGACTTATTATGACATGCATGCAACTAGCAGTTTTTACACCAAAAATACAATTTTTGCCAAATGCTATAAAGTCATCAAACTAAAGTTGCTTGTGGAATTTTTTTTGTGTGTGCAGTAATTTGAGTACTCCTTAAATTAGCATTAGAATGTTTTAAAATATTAACTTTTAAAACCACTTTAATATCAATGAAAATATGAATTTTATATGATGCAACATGATGTTCTTTGTCTCTGACCTACGACATCGAATTGCTGATCGTTATAAACTGTAATTTATTGTTGGTCATTTCAAGGGGTTATTTATGCAGAACGTTCGTTATACTGAGAGACTAATATATGAGAGGTATTTTATATCGAGGGCTGATTGTAGACATTAATTAACAAGTCTAGCATATACTAGTTGTATAGTTATGCGACTTTATAGTTTGCTATAAAGCCTTAGTTAGGGGAATTTTACATTAAAACCATACAGAGAGGAGGCCCATAAGTCATGTCATTCCTTATAATGAAGTAAGATCCGACCAAGGGACATTATCGTTGAATTAAACGGACATGTGCTATTAACATGTCATATGACTGGTCAAACTGGAAATACTTCATGGAACCATATACTAATCGGCCATTAAAATGTAATTAGTTTAAAGGACAATTGTAGGAAGATCACTTGATTTAATTATCTTCTGCAGTGTGCTGTCATGATATCTTCGCCATATTGTGTACCATAATTAAAAAAGTTTGAAAACAGTCTAGTACACTAGCTAGTATTTTAGATTCAGTATGGACATAACATATTGTAACATGTCATCTTTTTAAACATATAACTCGGGTTTCATAGTCATGTTCTCAAAGCAACTTTGTACATGCACTTCCCTTATATGTGAAGATGGGGGATAATGTTATGAAATTAAACACGGGTGATGGCATGAGTCCATTATATAATTTAAACACCTCGTCCACTATCCCTTTTATCGTTGTAATTCAAAGCGTCCAATCTGCCTTTCATAGTTAATATCAAGAATGTTGATATTGAATCGCTACACGTCTTCTTCTGAGGAATCAATATGCAGTTTTTTGACACGATACAAAACAAACATTCTTTGTAATATTAGTAAGGGTGTTTTCGATGTGTTTTTGCCAAACAAAGGCCGATCCAACATCGCCGTGGTTTAATAATATCCCTTAATGTGTTTTTTTTTTCTCTGTCCTACATTGCTATAGTAACGACATATCCATAACGTCTCATTTCTGTCGAAAAGAAGTCTATACCGGTACCTTACTCATTAATTCTCTAAACGGATATTTTTTTTCCCTTTTTACTTTTTTTTCCTATCATCATCGCCGTTGCTTTCAGGTCCTTTTAGCAGTGCTTAATGCATGTATCCATGGGCTAGACAAAACTTTCGCCTTCTCAAATCGTCTTATTAAGCCAACTGAAAAGATTTCTTTGAAATGCTTTTAGTCAATGGTAGAGATCTTTTCCTGTTTGTTACGGCTTAAATCTTGCGTCCATTATTTTTTTTTTTTAGTTTTGTGTAGGAGGGGATGGTGTTTTCTGGTATCTGTACGTGTTTTAGTAGCCCCATTTCTTGTTACAAATGTGGCAGATATATACAGATGTATAGGTTTTTTCGATGTTTCTCTAGATATTATCGCTAGGCAGCAAAGGCACTTTTTTTCTCTGATACATTTGCGAAAAAATGTATTGGGAAGTTTTGATCCATTATTTTTTAGTGTTTTTTGAGAAAGTTTTCTTGGTACTATGAATAACAACAATTAGTTAAAAGTAATGCAATATAGATTTATTGAAATTATGATCTTACTAGTAAAATAGGTTGATAATATTGTCAAATTAATTAGTATTTTCTCGTTTTTCTTGTTCATATTGTAAATTCTTATACCTTTCTAGTGATTCACAAATAATTTAAGATTTAAGTTAAGCTCTTTAAAAGGATGTTGTATTACCTTGTGCAGAATAAGTGGTAAATAGCATCGAAATTTAGTCATCACTGCATACCAAGGAAATCCTTGTATTATAATCTTATTATTATATGGGCCCCAATTCTAATGAAGTACTATAGGTGAGAATTTAAATTAGTGTTTTTAGAAATGATTAAGTAATGCTCATTTAGGATTAACATAAAATATTTTGAAGAATTAAATTATTCTTTAGAAGTAATTTTTCATTCTCAATGCAAATTTCAGCATATTATCAATCACTGCTCCACAGGTTAACCACATTTGACGAATAAAGTTTTGATAAATGTAATTATTGTTGAATGTTCCTGTGTAAGATCTTATCATATAAATGGTGGTGGCTCAAGTCTTACCATCCGAATTTTTTTTCTTAACCATTATAGCTGTAAAATTCTATATGTGTGGCTAGATAGAAAGTCATGGGTGCTGTATACATGTACATTGATGATATCAAATGTTACCAAACACCATTTTTAAGCCAAATCGAAATTATAACTTTTCAGCCGTAACACTTAGGACAAAATGTCAAATTAGGTTAAAGGGAGAACATATAGTTTGTTTGTATGTATTCAACTGGTTTTGTCATCATTGGTAATTATTCTAGTTGTTACAATGTTTTAAGAGCAGTTGAGGGAAACATAAAATAGTAGCTACGCTGCAGTACAGTGGTGCACTGCAGTGAAATGAAAAATATTACATCTTGGAGCTTGAGCCGAATACACTGTACATACAGTATACCATCCTTATAGCATTTCCCTCTGTTCTTAAACGCATTGTATCATCTTTAAATGATTCCCAATAGAGACGAAAACAGCTCATTTCATACAAACAGAATTTTCACGGTTATAACGGTTTAAAAAAATAGGGTGGAACTAACTTTGGAGCCACACTGTATATAGATTACATTGTTACATTTATTCAAGAAACACAGCTTTGATAATAGAATGTGCGAATATTTTTGACTTATATAATATTCATTTAATCCAAACTATATATACATGTATATACTTTTTTATTAGTTATTCTGTAATGGTTTGGATTTTTACATAGTTGTGGTTTTTTATCCATGCTATTCAATCAATGCTCATCTTTGCCTTTACATGTTTAATCGAACTAATTTCAAAATGTATAATGTACATAGTAATACTTTTAGTAAGTTTTTAAAGTTTTCGTTAGTATTCCAACAGTAAAACATTTTTTTGTATTTGAATTTCATACATAAGTGATTATGATAAAGTGATTCTTATTTTCTTAGTGATTCTATTGTTGATGTACATGTATATCAATATTGCGGTTTTTAAAATGCTAAAATATCTTGAAATGAACCAATTTCGAATTACAAAGTAATATTTTAAAAATTATATACTTTTTAAAAATGTTGAATATTCGTTTCCGTTAAGATTCCTATATCAAAACAGCATTTTTGTATTTTAAATTCATACATATGATTCTTATTTATTTTCTTAATGATTCTATTGTTTTTTTTTTAAATAATTCAACTTGTATAATGTTATAAGTAATGTATCCAAACAATATTTTTTTAATCATTTTTTTGCATCTTTAAAATTTTACTAGCCGAAGGACTGTTTTTGCAAAATTTAAGTAAATCAATAATCATGGGATATGGTATGGAAATATCTTTTTTTAAGGCAAATTTCGATCTTTAATGATTTACAATTTATAAACAACGATGTATTGCTGACATATATTCCTAATGATGTGTTTATTTTGATTTTATTCCATAAATAAATAGTGCGAAATTACAAATTAAGATTTAATGACTACTTAAGAACTCATATAAGCGTTTTATAACGTTAATTAAGAATTCATCTATAAGAGATATGTTTTCCCTCCTTATACAATAAACATTATTCTTGCAAAACCACTCTTTTTATGCATTTCGAATCCCTTCATTATATTCAGTTTGCGTACGTTGAAGATATCTCTTTGTTATGTTATTAAGAAACGAAAAACATTCATTTTTGTGATTTTTATAATACATGCCCATTAAAGTTGCATGACGGTTATTCATTTCTCCACACGTGCAATCTTTTGTTCAACTTGGGAGATGCAATTTTTGTTAACAGGGCCTAATGGGATTAAAATTGAAATGCTTTGATTATGGTTCTTCTAAGGTTATGATGAGGATTGCATCGTCATAGGTTTAAATGGCAGAATAGAAAGTTCTGGTGAATTACTTTTAAGGTAATGCATGTTGAACACGAACTTGGATCATTTAAAGATTTTTCTTTAGTATATAGGCCTACTAGTATTTTGATGAAATATCGATTGATATTTCATCAAAATATTACAGTGTATATTATTATAAACAGTTGGCACAACTGTTAATTATTAATTTAATCCATTCAAGGTATGTTAATTTCTGACTTAAACCTGGTATAATCACTATAGTACTTTTTAGAAGCAATGCAAATTGAATTAATAAGAAATTAAAGAATAGTGTCGACATTTTGTCATATATTATCTCATTTTATTTCTTAGTAGTATGTAACTGCTTTATTCATTATTAGTCGGTTTTTTAAAAGATATTATTGTATAGATAATTCAAATTACATCAAATTTGCTGCTCTACAAACTTACAGAGAACTGTTTTAGCAACCAAAATAAAATCTATATGCAGAAGCTAATTAGCTCGCATTAATTAATTCTATAATGATTTTATAAATTACAGTGCACCCTCGATAATCCGACGCCATTAACAATCTGTTAATGCTAGATTCTGTTGTAACATTAAACATGTGCACAACAAACAAAGGATGATTTATAACTCATGCTTCATGCCATTTCATGTCCCCAAACTATACCCTTAACGTGGCTAAGTTTCCCACATTGAAATTGCTTTAATATTCATGTATATCACGTATGTTGCCAAATATTCTTAGTGAAAAAAAATCTTATATGAGGCCCATTACATGAGATTATGGAACATTCCATCGTTATCTCAGTTAAAAATTATTAATCTTGAGTATGGGATCTCATAATAGCTTTATTGAATTACTAAGGGACCTCAGCATAACATACTTAACATGTCAAGCATACGAATATAATTGGCCTTTATAGCCTTTAGGTCAACCAAAATTGCTTCTTCAAAATTCCTAAAACGCGTTTTAAAATACATGCAAATCCTCCAGGATGCATTGGCCAACAATGTACTCCACGTGTCATCTGCCATATATAAAAGACGATGACATTCTCACTCATGGCGCCTAATATGCGGAATTAATATGCAAGTAGCACCTCGCCATTTTTAGGGGTGCTAATACATCAACGGCGTAATGGTCTTTTCAATTAAATTCCAGATTTTTGTTTGTTAAGATGAAATTATGCTAGTGCGGAGCCTGTGTTGTTCAATGGGATTACGTGCAAGAAATCCTATTAATGGGAGCTATTATCCTCTTAATGCGTGGCGGCCCTTTTAACGCGAATATGATTTTTCTAGGACTCCGTGCATGCTATGGATTTTCGTTTCTATTCTATTCAATCCTGCGCCCTAGCCGACTTCCGATCCCTTTTCCATCGATTTTCTACTTCACATTCAATGGCACAGCGAAGAATAAGTTACAGGGCTTTGTATGCTGATAAGCAAACCTTTTCTTAATGTAAACACAACGTGTGCATAGCGCGTAATGTGCCCATTGCCCCGTGTCGTTCCAGTATGTTAAGTTGGATTTGCAAACCATCATCGTGATGGTAGAAAACTTTTCTCGTAAATTTTTTTAAAAAATTGCTGGAAGGATACTTGGTCAATAAGCCTTTTTGTCGTTCTTTGGTCAAATGACGTAAAACTAACCAATGTAAGACTGGATTACCTATAATGTTGTTTGTCTTTCTGAAAATGTCTTGTAATGGACCTATGGGAAAAACAGTGGATATGAGATGAAAACTCAATGTCTGTTTTGTTAAATTAGTAATACATTCTGAAAAATGACAAGAATAAGCCCAGTAAAAATGCTACCATAGTTTGAACAACTTAAATTATAGAATGCAATATGGGAAAGGATCTTGACAGAAAAATAAATATCTTAGCTTTAAAGTTTCTTAAGACACTTTTGACAAACTGAAAATGCTTTGCAATTCTTCTTTGATTGTATTACTGAATAATGAAATACAGCAAATTCTGGTAAAGTGACCAGCTCTGCATAGTGACCACTTTTCATTAACTGGTTTTAGTACATACATGTACATATCTTCCTTCATAAAAATATCACGGTATATAGTGACCACCTGTATACAGTGACCGAATTTGGTCATTTTTTGGGTGGTCACCGTTAGCAGGTTTTACTTTACTCATTTGCTCCGCCAAGTTTGTTGTTTAACATATTTTAAAAGACCATGACAGACAATTTTATTCTAGTGTTAATTAGTTTTAAGACTTTTTCTAACAATAGGTGTCTTATATACTCTCAAGATAAGGCTATGAATAACACCTTGCCTAATGTGGTATACCCATGGGGATTCCTGGAAGGCCCAAAGACATCTGCCAATTAGACTAATTAACAATACAAAAAAGAGTCTGCCATGGACTTAATTTTTAAATTATCAATACTATTTATTAATCTAATTATTTCATAAAATACCCTTTTTATAAATGTGTAACTGTTGATCAGCGCTCATACATTGTCATTACTTGTATGTCACAACTTATAGTATGACGAAATCTTTTTATTGTTCTTGTGTTATATAACCTGCATATCTATGAATTTGATCTTATTAGATATAGTTTCACGACTTTATATTTAATGATGTCTATTTGAAGATTGGAAAATTTGTTTGATATTGATGTAATAATTTGGATTTCTACTGTATGCCCTCTACATGCATTCTCTAACTTTGGACTATACTTTATAATATTTGCGATACCCTGCTGAATACATCCCTTTGGTCATATGCTAAGAATATGAAATGACATTCAATCCACCAAATCTAAAACTACCTCCAACTGTTATTTATTATTTTTCTGTTTTTGTCAAGATCTTGACGACGACGATGCTATATCGACTTAAAAAAAAAAAGATCATTAATAGCATGTGCACTATTTCCTTTTCATTACCAAGTTGCTTGGAATCATTGAAAAAGTCACACATTCTCATCGATTTGTGATTTTTTTTTCTCACCATGCAATGCTTTGCCAAAAAAAGCTTAGTTATTAGGCTATTATTTCTTGTTTTACGTAATAACACGACATGGTATTTTTATCTCGTGCATGACTTTTTTATTGTAGCACCTTCAATGCATTATTTTTTATTTTTTATTCTTCTAGGTACTTATTGGTTTGCTGTTTTCAACCATGATGGTGATGATCGAAGAAGTCCGCATTGTTGTCCTATCATTAGGCATCGCCTAGCAACGTTTTCCTGTCGTTTTTTGGATGGGTCTCCTAGCGACACTAAACAAAATCTCTCATGATGGCTTCTACTGCTGATTTCTGGAGCATGCTCGTTTCGAGTATGGACATTTGGCAGTTGAGCAGAAAACCAAGTTTCACTCTTTTGAATTCACAAATTTTTGTTGAAGAAGTTTAAGGCTAATCAATTGAGCTTGATCTTGTTCTTAAGGAAAGGTTCGGAAGGAAAGCATCTTCTTTATTCATGAAGCTGGCATCATATGAGGAAGAAAGCTTTGACCATTAGCATACATTTAAGCCATTTCAAGAACAAATTTTTACAACATCTTTCTGCTAGAACATTTTGTAAATAGAAATGCTTTTAAATTTAATTGCGACCAAGGGCACTATCTGCATAGTGCTGTATATGAATCGCCATCAGCAAGACACCATTGTTGACCAATCATGACATCGAGAAAGAGAAATCACTTTTTTGCTTCAGGAATCGAAGTGACATTGGAAAGAATTGCAGAAACGTTTTAAAAATCTTCCAGTTTCCAATTGCCACTTTACTCCGAAATGGTCAAGCAGAAAGTCTTTGGATGCCATTGAGAAAAACGAAATCCCTTGATGGTGAAGCAAGAAGTATGACTTTGCTGAAAGCTTAGGAGTATTATAAGTGGATATCTTTGACCTACACATGGTCAGTGCTGCGAGTATTTGCTCATCACCTGGATCTTGGACATATGAAAGTTATTTTTTTCTGGAAACAAGGAATGACACTGTATTGTCTAATAGCATAACCTCCATGCAATCCTGCAATGACTGGGAATCAGGTCATACTGCTGAAATGGTTTCAAATTTCTTGAATTTGGATAAAGATTTTTTGACATTTGTTGCTCCTTGATCTGTTTTGGTATGTTAACATTTTTAATTTACTGTTGAATTGGTAAATGACCTTGCAACTGTTGATGAATTATTGAAAAGGGTAGTATGAAATTTTCTATAAATCGTTGAAAATTTAGAAAATCACTTTAAATTGTTGCAAAATTTAATTTCGTTAAAATGTTACCAACTTCCGAAACCATGGTTGAACTAGCAATGACAAATGCTTCAATGCGTGACAGCCTGAATACCTCCAGACTGGACTTCGGCCTGGAGGACCTATACGTTGAGACTGACAATGGGACCAACTTCACATCCGTTGTGGTTCCACCTCACCTGGGCAGGCCCCTAAATGTGACCAACGAGTCCCCCATCCACTACGCCATGCCCATGTATGGCTACATCACACCCTTGTTACTAGTAGTTACCATCGTGGCCAACACCCTAATAGTTGTAGTGTTGTCCAAGCGGCACATGCGGACCCCAACCAACCTCGTGCTCATGTCCATGGCTCTGTCAGACATGTTTACGCTATTGTTCCCAGCACCTTGGCTCTTCTACATGTACACCCTCAGCAACCACTACAAGCCCCTCTACCCCCTGGTGGCTTGCTACAGCTACCTTTACATGCACGAGGTGTTTCCCAACCTGTTCCACACAGCCTCCATATGGCTGACCCTGGCGCTGGCCGTGCAGCGCTACATATACGTGTGCCTCCCAGCCATGGCCAGAACCTGGTGCACCATTCCCAGGGTCAAGAAGGCCATCCTGTGGATCTACCTATTGGCAGTTCTCCATCAGTCTACCCGGTTCGCCGACCGGGTTTATGTGGGCATCGAGGTGCAGTGGAACAACAACACGGTGTGGATTTGTGAGGAGTGGCACTCGACCTGGGTGGCGGATGTGGTCACCCTGGACGTGTACTACAACATCTATTTCTGGTTCCGCATCATCTGCGTGCACATGGGACCTTGCGCTGCCCTTGTGGTGCTCAACGTGCTCCTCTTCAGGGCCATGAAGGAGGCCCAACGCAAACGGGAACGGCTGTTCAAGGAGAACAAAAAATCTGAGTGCAAAAAACTACGTGACAGTAACTGCACCACCCTCATGCTCATTGCAGTGGTCACTGCCTTCTTGGCTGTTGAGATCCCCCTAGCAGTCATCACCCTACTGCACATTATCCAGAGCACATTCGACCTGATGCTACTGGATTATACCTCTGCCAACGTGCTCATCATGTTCACCAACTTTTTTATCATGCTCAGCTACCCGATCAACTTTGCCATCTACTGTGGCATGAGCCGACAGTTCCGGGAGACTTTCAAGGAGTTGTTTGTGGGAACTGGATCTGCTGCCAGTCGCGAGGGGTCCTCCAGGTACTCCCTGGTCAACGGGCCAAAGACTTGCACCAGCGAAACCGTCCTCTGACGGTTAAGGAAGTGATATGTCTTGTAGATGTTTCCAAGCAACCAGCACGTTGATTTGACCATAGTGATTCTGGTACCCTGAAGAGGGTCTGTTGGTGGTGTATAGTGAGTATGGTGTCAATTCGCTTCTGTAAAATTTCTCTAGAGTACCATATATAGGCATATGTAGGATTACGCCTACTGATTCTTAATTAGCTCTTGAGTCCCTTGTACAGAATTTCAAAACTACTTATTAGGTGAAGGGGTTTCTGGAATAAGTCATATGCTATCCTGATAGAATGGCAATCAAGTCGTTGATCATAAAGGGTTAGTGGTAATAAAGTTATAATTTAAAATCCAGCATAGTTTGCTGAACTATGGGGTCTAAAATAATCCTGTGTAAAATAATATTCTCTCTAAAATAATAAAACGTGCTGGTCACGACTTAGGATGAAATATATAAAATAATAAATAAACCTCCATAAAGTGATATTTAATAATTGTGATTGGTCCCAATAATTTTTTAAGGGAATAACAACAATGGAACTGCAAAAAATATCAAACATGGAAACAATTGCAGCTTATATGCACTGTAGCATGGTTTAAAATATGTCTCCCTGGTCTCAAGAGTATTCTTTATTTACAGGTTATGCTGTATACAAATGAACCCAAGATTAGTTACCTTATATGGAGCTCTTGAGTGAACATTGGGTGAACATGATTCTGGAATGAAAGTACTGCAATTGTATAAACCTTTAAAGTATGTACATAAAATGTATAATATTCCAAGCCTGGGGACCAGGAGCTCTTAAGGGTCCCTGTACTGAATTTTAAAAAATTACTTCTGGATTGAAAGTCCTGTGATTTTATAAAACCTTGGGAGTATGTCCAATTGTCCATCAAGTCATTGATCAACCATAACTCATTATTAGTAATAAAGTAATAATTTATAATCAAGCACAATTTACTGAACTAAAGATATATCAAAGATCCCAAAGCGTATTTTATTTTTAAGTTAAAAACACTTTAGTAGCAAATGATAAAATGCTTCGATCACGGATCATTTATGGGTACCAAAAAGCTTATTATAGTCTATTTTTATTTTGAAAATTTGCATTTGATTATGCTATATAGTCTATATTCTCTACATTTTAAGCAATATGCTACCTCAATCATAACAATAATATCTCTGAATATATTCAATGAATTTCCACATTTTTCCATTTTTCATTCTCAAATATTCTCAAATATTTAGGTAAATATTCTGAAACTACCTCACCTAAAGTTAAGAACAGCTAGCTTAGAGCATGAAAGAATCAGCTTATTTTTTCATACTCTACGCTGTTCTTCCCCTGTAACAACCCAGAATTATGTTAAAGCTCTTGCATAGCTTATACAGTCTAACGACTTCTATCAATTATTTTTAAATTAGTAATCATCGAGCTTTGAACTCATTAGAATTACTAGGTCGAATAAAATCATGATGAATAGCATAATTATTCAGGGATATTTAATGGAAATGTTGCTAATTAAACTAAAAAACGGAAAACGAAGTCAGTGCACTGAATAATGAATGAGATGTTCGATCGTTATACAAGCATGGAAAATTAATATTTTTGAGACGTGGGTTGGAAATCGATTCCAACAGTAAATAAAAATGTTAAATGTAAACTGCAAAAACCAAAAACCAAGAAAAAAAATGTGATGAACAGCAGTAAAACTGAAGCTGTAGAAACACAGTTTTGTGCGCAAAAACGTAATTATGAGCACCAACTTCATTTTGGTGTAAAACGTTGTTTGCATACCCCAATTCCCTGAATAGTACATTAGTGGCAGCTTGTATTGAAAATAAATATCCCTGTCGCGTTTCCACTTTGCAGTTATCTTGTTTACAAGCTGCTCGTTGAATTTTAATAGAATTGGGTATGGATTGCCCTTGGATTATTATATGCAGCACCTCTACCGATAGTTAAATGGCTTAATTTCATCGTCAACGGCGATATTTGCATTGGAAAATAAGTACCCAATTTACAGATGACCGACATTTTATTCGCAATATAAGTGGCCTAAAATGCAAAGAGAAGCTTGTTTTAATGCTGGGGGCACATAAACATGCTAATGTTATGACTGCTAAATGCATACGTGCGTTTAAAAATTAATAGAACTGTCGGGTGTGAAAATCGCTTAACTCTGTAGCCTCCTTTGCACACTGAACAATAAAGGGAATATCCCTGCATTATCTCGCTTCCTACGAAATTCACGTGCACAGAATCATTTAAATCTGGTATCTAACGCTTTTTTTCCCTCACATTTGCCATTTTGGGGCTGTCCATAAATGACGTCACGCGATGTTGGCAGATTTTTGAACCCCCTCGCCTCCTGTACGTGTCGCACTCGTCACCCCCCTCAAATATGACGTCACAAAGTTCTGACTCTCTCTCCATCCCCCCCCCCCCATTTGAAAACTGCATGGTTATTGTCATTGTAATCTGTAAGTTTAATGAAGCACTCTGATATTGCAGGAGAAAACATGTATTAAAAAGGAGGCAATGGAAAACTGAAATTTGCAAAAATATTTTGATATTTGAGTAGCGTATTTTTATTTTTTGATGTGACGTAACATTTCTTAACCCCCGCCCCTCCCTCTCGTCACACATCACAGATGTGATTCCCCCACCCCCTTTAGTGCGTGACGTCATTTATGGACGGTCCCTAACTCACAGATGGCGCCTCTGTAAGCTTTGTGTGGATGACAACAACTTAGTGAAAAATCTCATTTAGGTTTTATAGAAAAAATCTATAAGATGATTTGAGATTATGGAACTTTCTTATGATACCAATGAGAATTCCTAATGAGCCTAGTGAGACTATAATGAGACACGTACCCAATGGAGCCTACATGTATAATGAGACTCCCAATTCAAAGGGATTTTATTCTATGGAACTCTTATGACAAGAGTCGCTTAATAATAAAATGTTATGAGTCTATTATGAGACTCCTATCTAATAAAAATTTACTCGACAAGATTTATAATTTTTAATTGGTATAAAAATGAGATAATCCCATTCATAATTCATAATCCCATAAGTAATGGGATCTCGTACATTGAGATTTTTCCTTAGGATCATATTGTATGGCACTCATGATTAAAAGTCTTAAAGGTATTAGATATAAGAGGAATTGAGCACACCTCCCTTAATGCTCACTTAATGCTAACCACATTGACAGCACTGTATGTTTTTCCAATGCGTTCTCGTTAAGGTAAATCAGTTGATGGGGCATTAAAGGAGGCGTGCTAAATCCCTCTATAGTTCAGCTACCCTTCCTACAATTACTGTAAATTTTTCATATATAGGTTACATATAGGTATAGATAGTGTTAAAAGCTTAAACATGAATTTTTAAAGCTTGGTTTTGGAGCAAAATATATTTGAAGGTCTGTTTCAGAAATACGTGTAATACATGCTTACACAATTGAAAAATCTGAAGCATGTCTCATTGAAAAAAGCTGTAGAACATGTTATCATGAGACTATATATGTGAGACAAGCAATGGAACCAAAAGAGACACCACTATCATAGGGATTTTATTCTGTCTGATTGTGTGTCATTACGGTCCATTATTACTATGGTTTTATGCCATGAACCTCTTCATAATAAAATTTTATGATCTTATTATGAGATCCCTCTCTAATAAGAACATATTCAACATGATTTATTCATTTCAATTGGGATAATAATGGGATTTTCCATAATCTCATTAGCAATTGGGTCCCATGCAGTGAGATTTTTCACTATAGGGCAGTGTTGGGTAAAAATTAGTAGCAAATAATAACTAAAAACTGCAATTATTTAATTAGTTTTCGGTTGCACATAACAATATAGAAAATTTGACATGTCAATCCGTAACATGCAACTATTTTTACACCAAATTTAGTTGTAGTTGGAATCGAACAACTAAGTTTTTAGTGGTGTACAATAGTTGCAATGACAACTATAATTAGTTTATTAATAGTTGTTGATTGATGCTAGCAGTGATAACTGATCTAATTCTCAAAGTCAGCACTATTTTTGTTGGTGTCCTTAAGAAAATATGACTTTTTAGATCAGTTATCAGATTTTTAGTTATCAATCAACAACTACAGTGTACAATGACTAGACTAATTATAGTTGCATTTCATTGTAATTATTTTTATCAAATAAAAAAAAATAGTCGCTCAGTTGAAACTATAATTTCCTAAGGATTTGTCATTTTTCGCAAATTTGAGGAATATTCTTTATTAGCATATGCGTGTTTGAAATGAAAATTTTGCTAGTGATTGATTTCTAGCTTAAAATTAATCGGGAAAAGATCACTTTTCAAGCCTTCTTAGTTAAAATTACTTTTAATTAATTTTTAATATATAGGTCATAAAATGGCAGGAGCTGCCCTGAGCAAAATGCAGTTAAAATGTGCTTGGTTTTATATTACGTGGAGCATGTACTGTATATGTGCTATATACGAACACCAGGAATGAAATTGGCTGAAACTGAAAATAATCGCGAGTGGATCATAACAAATTGATGGAGAAATGGATGATGGTCGATGGCCTAATTGACCATTTACAAAATTTATTAACTTTATAGAGACTTAAAGTGGAGGGAATATTACACGTGCACTCGCTTCGCTTATATTATTTATTGAGGCAGTATGATCCCCGTCTCATAACCCTTTACTTTTCAACTACAAGTATAGTAGATATGGACAAAGCTCTCTTATAGAGAGTAATCATTTTTACAGAAACGAGAAAATGATACCAATATGTTGTAAATGGCACTCACTAAAATGTATTGCTGTTTCTTGATGCTTCAATGTTTGAAACTATAGAAATGCTGTCATAGAAAGAACAACAAAAAATAGTCATATTTTCGAAATAGTGCTATGTTGTGTCAAAGTTTAATTTACGATTTTGTTATAATGTATAGCAATATTAATTTGATTGCAAAAAACGCTATAACTTGTCCAGCTAATGATACCAGCCCGACTTTGACGATTGCATAAGATATGTTAGTCACCTTGCGTTAGATTTTGACACCTCAGTAGGCCTACTTATTTTTTCCATATGTACTTTTTTATTTATTATTTTTTTCCAAAATAGAGTGTGACTGTCTATTTCTGGCCATTCCCTTCCAGCTGGATGCAATATCTGTTTGTTTATATATTGAAAACTGGTGTAGAATCCATGGAAGTCATCTTAAAAAAAGCTGAGAAAAAACCATGTCGATAACAAGTATTAGCAGTGTAAGCATCTTGATTCTCAACTTTATTTTGGATTATCGCTTTGGGCGATGCTGTAATTCGAGGTATATAAAATTCATGTGGCTTACCATAATCTAATTTTAAGTTAATTTGAAAGATTACTCGTAAACCAATTTAGCATTTCCAACAAATCAAATTAGATTTAAAGCACAAAATGTCCATAGTGTCATGAAGATATAGAATTGAAGGATTGGTAATGATCATTATATTTTGGTCAGCTTAATTAGTCCTTGACTTTATTATTTATTTTGGCAACTTTGACTTAATCTTATTAACCCTTTTTCTCTCGACTTTCATCAGAAAACATCCGACTAACTTTTCCTTCATATTCTAAGGGTTTCCCAATCTCATTCAAGATAACTAGCAATAGGTATACATTTTTAAAATTGTATAGGATCTTAATATCAAAATTCCACAAAGTAAATTCTGGAGGAAATTAAATAAAGTATTAAATAAAAGTAAATTGAGTAAAAGGTAAGATGGTACTCTTCGATTGACTATAGCTCAAAGGGTCTTCTCATGAATTAATAATCCTTTTAAATGAATTTGGTGGTTACAATTGTAGCCAGTATGACTGAATTAAGGTGACATCAAACACTTTATACAATTGTATATCCATTTTAGCAGAAACAAAACTGGAGTTCGCTATATATTTTGTTAGGAATCCCTCGTGTCCACTCAGGGGTCACTCGAGACAGATGCTAGCCTATATAACTGCGTTTCTAAGAAAACTTCTTCTAACGATGCGATAACATGTAAGATATTTGTGATAACTGGATGGGAAGGCCAGGAAACGATCGTTTTGTACACCGAGGCGCTATTTATACTCTGTTATTGTTGCATTAAAATATACGATTATTGCAGGATGGAGTTGGACCATTTCGCCTATAGGATCACTAGAAGCATTTTGCGGAAGGATTTTCATCCTGATGGGTAGGTCCACACTAAATGTTGCTTCTACAACTAATATTTATGCCGCATTGAGTGCATTTTATGATCTGACGGTTTAGGATCCTTCAGTGGTTTCCGCTTCATATTTTCACTTCATTTTGTGCTAATGTTTAATCCACGAGGATCAAAACCAAAGGATTTATAAGGGTGTTAGGCACATTGGAAGTGCATTTGCCATGGTTGCATGTGCTAACATCTAACCCTACCAATCTAAAATCGCCAAATTCATTTGTTGTAGTGTCAGATTTGTGGCACCATCTCCAGGAAACAATTTACGTTGTTTAAAACAAATATCAATAGATGACACTACACATATACAGTATAGAACCTAAAAAAAATCCTGTGGAAAATATTATCTTCTCTAAAATAATAAAATGTGCCAACTTGGGACCCATGTATAAAATAATAAAACTCCATAAGATGATACATGTATTTAATATTTTTAGCCCCAGGCCACACTAGGCTGGAAACGCGCGTTTTGCTAGCCTCAAACAAGGCTTTTAATTAAAAAAAGAATTTTCGCACG
>JAQGCC010000899.1:0-28770 GCA_034698905.1 Xestoiulus laeticollis
AAACGGGGTGTTTAGTTTCCCCTTAAGTCATTTAAAATTATGAAACTATGTAATTATATTTTATTTATGTCAAGTTAGCTTGTACACAACATCACTATGAGAATAGAAAAAAATCAATAAAATCAATATGCGTATCAGACGTGAAAACACGTAATCCCCATTTAATCATGTTAACACGGATTTTTTGCAAAACATGCCTCACGTAAAACTAGATTGGCCTGTATCGTAGATAAAAATGCAAAAATAAAATTGGAATAGAAATTATTTAGAGTAGTATGTATTACTTTATAACTTCATTTATATATAATTAAGCATTGTTGGTAGTCCATATCATCGAGAATAAATTGAGTATAAACATTATGTAAGGGTAGGTTGGGTTGGGTAAGGTTAGGAATAAATTTTTAATTCAGGTTAAAAACCGAACTGAACCTTACATAACAAAACATACACCGTAAGTATAGCTAAAAAGTTAATTTTTATTCATTTTTTTAGATTTAAGCTTTTCTATAATATAAGCCCGGTCCAGTTTTAATTCGGAAGTTGTCCACTTGCAGGTTAACCAAAATTTTAATTCAAGTTGCAAATGAAAGTGACGAGATCCATGAATGCGAATTTATTTAATAGGCGAGTAAATTCGTATTCATCAGACATGCATGGTGGCACCCAACATCATTGATTTTAATTGATTTTCTGATAGAATAGCTTTATCTTTTTTGGCTAAATTTTCACATCGAATAATTTATAACATGTTTAGTCACCTGTCATGTTTCCTTTATAGTAAAACGTAACCAGATCCCTAATTTTAATTTTTTTAAAAAATCGGTAATTATGACACGTGGACTTCATATGTGGCTTAATTAAAACCGAGTGGCTTTTGACACCTTACCAAAATCCTGGATCCCTACTCCCACATAAACTATATATTCTGAATTCCTTTTGAGTCAGAAAAATTAGTATTAGACACCACTTTAAATTAAAATTCTTAATAACAGTATTAAAACCAGATCTCTCATTTTAATTTTTAAAAAATCGGACCCCAATCCTGGATCCCTACTCCCTCATAAACTTAATATGTCCTAAACTTCGGCCTTTTCCGTTATATAAAAAAAATATCCACGCAAATCCCATTTTTAATTTTTTTTAAAAATATATATGCATATATAATTAGTACAAGCATGAGATTCAGGCTCTGGCCATACTTGGAACTTTTGGCCCACCCTACACAAGTCCGGGATCTCTTTTTCTTAAAAATTAAAAAGAAAATTCTTAAAAACAGTATTACAACCAGATAAATCATTTTAGTTTCTGAAAATTGGTAATTATGACACGTGGACTCCATATGTGGATTAATTAAAAACGAGTGGCTTTCGACACCTTACAAAAATCCTGGATCCCTGCTCCCTCATCAACTTAATATATCCTAAACTCCTTTTCCGTTAAATAAAAAAATATCCATTCAGATCCCACTTTTAAATTTCTTAAAAACAGTATTAATGCATATGTACATGTATGAGATTCAGGCTCTAGGCATGCTAGTAACTTTCGTCACACCCTACAAAAGTCCAAGATCTTTTCCACCCACGTAAACGTTATTTCACCAAAAACTCCCGATTTAGCCCTTAAGGATTTTCTAGGAGAATCCGTCGACCTTGCCCGGGGCAAAAGCGGTCGATTCTCCATCCCAAATCCAGTTACCAACTATAGCCCGCGTTTCCAAGGGAGCATCCCGCAGGCACCTAGCAACCCATGCATTGGGACGTTCCCAGGGAAGGACGAAGAGGATTCGCAGCAGGCTTTGAGGCTTCATCATTTGGACGGGAGTGGCAGCACAGTCAGCAGCCTCGTGATTGGTTGACGGCACATGGTGTGATCTCGCGCGGCAGTGGACGGGTCGAAATTGGTGCTTCAAAAACAGGGATGCGGGTAGAAAATCGCCAAGTCCGTTGTCTTTAATCGTTTTTTTCCTGGACTAGTAAGGGCTTTTGTGCTCGGACAGTGTCGGGGGACCCTCTCCCTCATTTCGGGTGGCAACAGTGACGTCTTAAGGGGTTGTCTTAATCCCGGGTTTCCCTCCCCGCGTCCGCGGGCCACCCCTTGTCCTCTCGGGTATAAATGTTGGCGTCCGGTCCCACATTGAGCACACGCTAATGGGTGAGCGCTGCATAAGGACGTGTTACAAGCCTCTCTGAAGCAATTTTCCAGTAGTCGTCCCGCAGTGTCCGTTGGTTGTGTCCCGTTTTCATCAGCAATTAACCATGAACGTCAACCGTAAGATGCGCAAATTGGGATCCCGGGAGGAGACTCGGATCTTCTCGCAGCAGTCTGTGCTAAGTGCAATGGACCGTTTCGTATTGGCCGTGGAAAACATGAACGAGACGGTGATGGTTCCAAGCCGCCTCATGGACATGTCTGCCACGGGTGCACCAGACGCCAACGCCAATGCCCAGGGCGAAAGGGGACTCGTGCCACGGGTTCCAGACGCCACAGCAGCGGCTGACCTGCACGCTTTTTACACCATGCTGAATGCGGTGAAGACGGAGCTGATCTGGGGCAACGGATCCGGCGTCGACAACAAGGCGTCGACGCCGACGCTAGTCACCCGTCGCCTTTCTACCGTCTCTTCGCTATCTCTATCCGACTCTGAACCCGACACCGAATCCTGCTCTGAATCTGATTCCAGCCTCGAATTCGAGGACCGTTCTGCCGGCATTGCAAGAAGTTTCCGTCACCACCTTATGGGACTTTACGATGTGCTCCAGCAGCTGACGGACACGGCAGAAGTGCTCACCTGCCGTTATCAAGACGAGGTGGGTGGCGCCTCCTAGACTAATTTTCCACGGCTGTGGCCATAGTCAGCCGCTTACCAGGACCAGGCATCTAGCTGTTATGCTCGGACATGGAAGCGGGCTTGTTCCGGGTGATCCGCGCGGTTACAGTGCGGTGAACGACGCGACAAAACGTCGTATATACAAGTGGGAATTACGCCGGAGCGAACGAACGTTAGTGAAGATGGACGATGGTGCTGGACGCCATCAAGTTTTCTTTCTCTGGACGGTTTGTTGACAGACCGCGCGATTTGAACTTTGAACTTTCGTTCGTTCCATAGCCGCAGCGTAGTTCCACTCTTATTGTATATCTCGGATTTTCCGCACGAGGAAACGTTGAGGGGCGATTCCAAACGTTAATGCACCGTTTATGTTTTAAAAACCTATAAGAGTAGAAAAATGACCTGCATGTGTATAATACAAAAAAAAAATTTTTTTTTTTCAACCAAAAGCATGCTGTAATTAGCATGGGCGGAATTTTCTAAGGTTTATTGACTGTCTTATGTCTTGGATGGGGAAAAATAGGTCGCTGCTTGGTTAGGCAGATATTTGGCCCAATTTAATGTTCTCAAATACAAAGTTTTTGAAGAAAAAAAAAATTGAGCCAACCATAAGTCTTGTAAAACGTGTCTTGGCACGTTATAAAACTGTATTAACTATAACTTCGCTCAAACGCCCCTCATCGTGACACATTCTGTCAATTCCTCAATTTCTGTATCTTTTTAATTCTGTGCATCCTCGCATCCTTTTTCCTCTCCACCTTTTTTTGGTAACAGATGACACTCGATGTATAATTGTATAAAGTGCTATGTGTACATAAAATACTAAACGTTTATGTTTTATCCCCACCCACACGATTGTATCACTTTGCGTTTTATTTTTTTAACAATGTGGTTTTTAGAATTTGAATTTATGAATATGAAACCGTTAAATCGGTGCAGTATTTATGTGAAATCATATTTAAAAAGTATTAAAACTTATTTCCATATGAAATTCGAGTTTTGGTTTATTTTGTTTCAGTAATAGCTGTCAAATGAAGGCCACGTGGAGTACTTATAGCATATATATAAATTATGAATGTCAAGTTGAACGTTTTGAGAGTTTTAAGTAGCCTAATGATGATATTTCGAAATGGATTCCCAGTCTAGACTGAAAATGTTTTAATATTCTAGAACTGCATGATGATATAACAGTTCTTGATGCACTTTCGATACCATCATCCAGCTGGCATACGTAATGTTATGCTGTACAAGGATGGCATACTTAATATTACTAGGTATAAAAATATATTTGGATTCGTTATGACTACAGATTGCCCCATGTACTATTTATGGACAGTTATAACAATGCCTTGCATTTATAACCACTTTGTTGAACAGTTGGGAACTATGTCATTGAAAAAATTCGACATGAAACTATTCTACAGTGGAAGTGAAGAATGTTGGATCAGCTGTATCGTTTTTTTTTCCTATCAATTCACAGCCACACGATGGAATTTGAAATATTCCTACTGAAGAAAGTCTATAGGAGTGAGATAAGTATGCCGACCTAGATTTTCATCTCAAAACCTGCAAAAAAATTGGAAATGCCTAATGGGAAGGCCTACAATCACCTAGACACCCTGTAAAGTAAAGGGTGATGCAATTCATGTTTAGACTATTGCATCAGCGAATAGCTATTTATATATAAGCATCGAGAATCTTTTAAAAAAAAAAGCTGTTATAGGTAGACAAGTCTTAAAGCAAATGAAATATGCCTTAAAGCTATACAAATGCATATTTTTAAAAACTTCCAATTTACAAAATAAAAGGATAATAATACAGGAAATAATAGGCAATTGCTATGATTTTTAAATCCATAATTGCTTCTTTGAAACGTGCTGTCTTGTGCTTTATCTATCAATCAGGCTTGGCGGGGAATGATGATGTCACTACTATAGTCAGAACACTAAATGAGTTGCACAAAAATCCATGCACTAAAGATGGGCGCAATGTATGTATTGAACATACAAGGTGTGTACAAAATAAAGAAATTTCGAGATAGGATTCAGATGTATTTGTTCTTTCAAATAATTCCAGTTAACAATGCTAAATACATGTATTACAAAAACTATTTTATAAAATAGGAGACTTTGAAGGAAATAGGTAGTAGAATGGTATGAAATTTCATGGTACCAGTCGATATCTAAGTCTGTAGAAGGAAGTAATGTAGGTTGTATTGAAGGCAAATAGTGATCCAACATTAATTATAAAGTAATTGAGCAATTGTTATAAAGGCTCTTAACAGATGTCCACAATAATTTGTCTACCCCTGTATCTGCAAGTAGCATATAGTTACTGTAAAGTTTTCCAGTTTGCTAAACTCGAAAATAAAAATAAATTCTTGGTGACAACAACATTAGCTGTAATATTTTTGGGCAATTGCATCATATAGCGAGATCGGAAGAGGTGTTTTCACTATACTCTTGCTAAATTCTAATGATAATATAAATAAACACAAAATACAGGTTAGAAAACACGACCTCGTCGAAATTGTGCGCATGATCAAACCTGCCTTCCGCATAATGCACATCCCTTGAAGTAATGGTTGCAGATTGTTGGTTAATGCTCAAAGGCATATAAATTCGGTGTTAATTATCAGCTTTCATGAATAGTATTCCAACGTTTAATAGTCGTTTAAAATGTATGCAAACAATTACTTGCAAGCATAATTAAACAGCTTTGCAATAACTATAGTTGGATGCAATTCCGGTCTATTTAATATATAAAGTATATGTTAAAAAGCAAAGGCTATATTAAAAAAAAATAATGTATACCTGCCAAAACATGTCAAGAACATATTGAATTTCAAAGCCAAAACCAATGGCAAGTGCATTTTAATAAGTGTTTTATACAATTTCATAGAACCTTACATGTCACCTTACAACTAGCAGTTATTAACATGTTGAAAAAACAACATGTCTAAATTTACAGGAGCAAAATATATACAATCTGAGATACCAGATGACATACATTAAATTAAGTTGTTCCTTGAACAGTAGCGCTATATAAAATGCACCTTGAATCTGTCATTGCCATGGTGTTTTGCATCCAGTCTGATATTTCGTCAGAATTTGATTTAAATCTCATTTTGTATACTATACAATTGTATTGCTCGTATTTATAAGTTTCAAATATAGCGGTAGGGTGCTGTTCTTGTTACAGTTAAGCCACCATTGCAAAATATTTCCAATCTGTAGACCTACATGTATTTCCAATATGTGGCAGATTGCCATTTCCATGCAGCAGTCATATTCTCATTAAAATTCATTAAGTAACAAAACATAAATATTCTAATTATAGTGTTGGTACTAGACAGTCGAACCTATTGCAGAAATACTGAATTTATTTTTGGTTGAAAACCAGATAACTGTGGGGTTATTGAAATGTTGGAAACTTGGAAGGAAGGGGCATGGCCTCATTCATCTATGAATAATCCAATCAGATGTTTTTGAGGGGGGTAAAATGCACTAGACACACTAGGCATAGACACTAACACAGCTTTATTCGTACCATGTATTAAAAATAGATGCCTTTTCAAAAACGAGACATCATACGAGACTCCAATGAAACAGTAAAAGCCATTATGCAATTTGGAAAGCAATGGAATCAATGGCATCGCATGATGTGGCGTGATATACTCTTATATCTTCAATTGGCTAAAGGGGGATGCTTATATTGTATATGAATATTGCTCGCAAATGATAACTACAGTATACATTTATAGCTATCAGATTCCTAAACAAGTGAGTGGCGTGTTTGTTGCCTTTCCTGTCAAATTGGGTTCTCACGGGTGACAGATATATTGACCAATTCATATGCATATAATACTGTACCAAAATTCGACGAATTCAATGAAACTCATTTATGGTTCATAAACCCAAATATGATAGCCTTGAATATTCCAGAACAGGCTACACTTGTACAATAAAATGTCGGAAGAGAAAGGTTGTTAGGTACATGTACATGTATACTCCAAGACGAACGTGATATATAAAATAAAAATCAGGGATACTGATATAGATAAATATCGTATTCGTTCATAAGACCACGGTCAAACTCTTTATACAATGTACATATAGTTTTACAATAAAATAACTTTCACAAGTTATAAAATTAAAATAAATTCATAAATTATTGTGTACTAAACTATGAAGTTCACCTTAAAATAAGCTTTATGATGGGATGAGTGTCGTATTGAACAAAGTATACATGTATATGTGTATATATTTAAAAGATACTGTACCATTATTGATATATAAATACTATAAAACTACAATACTAAATCAATATTTATTTTTAGTAATTTTAAACGCAACTATGCAACAATGAAAATGTACCCCTGTGGCATCCAGCATCTTGATATTAATTTGTTTAACCTAAAAATTAAAAATTAATGAAAACGAGCTAATTTGAAAAAATATTAAAACTTCATTTTATATTAATATACAATTGTATTTGCAATTTCAATCATAATCGTAATCAGAGCTTAAAGTTTATCCATATCCAGTTTCGTGAAAATTTGAACCCTAAAATTAACGATCATCAAGTTCAATGGCTTTTAATAATTAATTAACATAAACATATACTGACGAAATATGGTCAACCACGAATTTGTTTACCAATACATTAATGCATGATGCTTATTATTATTTTTTTCCATTAAGACCACAGTATATTGGAAAAGCTAATTTATTTGATTCGAATTAAGATGTCTGAATCCTTTATAAAAAACCTTAAAGTTAATACCAGCAGTGATTAAAATGAATAATTTATGACTAATTTTTTTGTTCTTTCGTAAATTATAGAAATTTTATACTTCAAATTATATGCATATATTTTATGAATTTTATACACAAGACAACAAAATTCGAACGTGAAACTGTTTTTCGTCAATTTTCATACATTAAAAAGTATGCATGCATGTATACGCATGAATTCCCATACATTAAAAGATGTATACGTATAGTTGTTATCTATTAGGATATGACCATTCATAAAAATGCAATGACAAATATGGCAGTCAGATATCAAATGGCAAGTTTTCCTACCACCTGTATTCAGTATAATTCAACATTGAGCTGCATACGATATACATGTAAACATCAAGCCTAGACTCACATATGGCGTGACTCTGATAATGCCACGAGGATACGAAAAATACCAACTGCAGTACTGTCAAAACATGTTACTTATACGTTGCACAGAAGGCTATACTGCAAACCGGACTTCACATGACAAAATTCTGGCGAAATATTAAAGCTGCATGGGAAGCTATATATGTCATGGTTTTTTTAATACCTGCAGTCATTATCAAGTTTGCAAAAAAGTAACTTGGACTAGGTGAGCTTTTCAACGTCCTTTTGAATGAAAAGTTCATGTGTTACAAATTTGACTTTAATTCGCTTTATACCAATAATTTACATGTATGTCACTTTGAAGTTTGGTATAACTTCATCAAAATATTTTGGAAAATTTACTTTCGCAAGATATTTCATGGATACTCAAGTAAAACTATACATACAGTATACATGTACAACTAAAATAAAATTAACTGCAATATAAACAAATGTCAGTTTCATAAAGAAATACTGTAACTGTTTAAAATAAATGAAATTTTGATATCATCTTATTTGAAGATACCATTTTGCAACTTCAATAAATTGAGTAAAACATATCTTACGATGGAATTCCCATTCTAAAATAAATAAATGAGTCAACGCTTTTTGTAAATGTGACAATATGCAAATATACTCTCTGTTCTTATAAAACGCCAACACTACGTTTAATCAGATTTCCAAGGCTTTCCCCTTTAGCTACCCGTTAATTTTAACGAAGCATATTGCACAGCCAACCAAAAAAATGTGAGATTCGCCTACTCAGGGATAAACAAAGGTAAGTGTATAGTCATTTCTGAATTAAGGAAGTCAAACTACAGCATGTAAAGCATCGTAAACAAATGTTTCCATCCTTAATACTCTCGCCCTGACCCACATGAATTCATTTGGATAGTACCTGAAATTTCGCACATGGCGCATACTGTGTCAATGAAAGTCATTATACCCAGAGAAGCTTGTTTCCGGGTCCATCACCTTCATGAAGTAGAAATTTCAACAGAATTTCAATAAAAACGAGAAATTTTACAGGAATCTGATCCAGATTTCTCCAATGTCTCACGAGGGCGAAAATGTATCATTCAAACACACTTTTACCATTGTAATTATTTTTTATGTTATTTTGACGTAAAAGAAGCATGCAGTTTTGCCCCAGTTTTAAGTAGACAAACACCTGTCAGTTTGTTTTTTCCAGAAAAAGCGGTTCATTGTTCGTATGTATAACTACTGGCACGTTCACCTAACACTTGGGGTAGCCGACCACCAATTTCAAACCAATGGCATGACGTTTAAAAGGTGGGCTAATTTGACTTTGGCCTACAAACTATCCCCTACTAGGAGCACATTGGTAAAAATGCACGTTGCTATCCATGGCAATGACTTTTTCCAGAGGAGGAACAAAAACCTTCCCACAGGCTATAGGCTAAATAGGAAGACAAAATTCATAATATAGACAAAAAAGTTTCATTTCCACATTTAAGAGTGAAATTTGATCAAATATGCATGAGTTTTCTGTATCTACCAAAGCCAAGCCATGGATGGCTACTAGCACGCGAATTTTACTATTTGCCAAGCGAATGACCCCTCCCCTCTACCCGTGTTACGCACGTTTGTAATTAAGTCCGATGACCTAACGATTGTTGGGTGCATCGTGGTGCTTAACAGAGCTATTAAAATGGCTTTTGGTTTCAATTTGTTAACCTATTAAATGCACATTTGCCGGTTACTTCATACCATAGATCTTATAAAAGCATTTTGAAAAAAAAAGAAAGAAATGATTATGTAGTATCAAGAAGTGTTTATAGTAGGTCAAGCATGGAATGGGGGTTATTTAGCAAATTCAGGTGTTGAAAGATTGGAATCAGCGAATTTTTGCAGTGTTATAAAATTATTAAAACAAGTTTAAAGAACAATACTTTCTTTTTAAGATTGGGTCGAATATAGTTAATATTTTTACAAAAATTTAAATACTGAAATTTGATTTTGTTTGAGTCTTCAATATGTAATGATGTTGGGGCAAAACACAAAAAAAAGTTGGGTTAAATTAAACAATATTGAGTGCTATGAACATATCAACATTGGGTTAGCATTGGGTTCAATTTAAGTGTAACAACCAAATGTTGGGTAGATTTAACCCAACATTTGGTTGTCCAATGCTATCCCAATGTTGGTATGTCCATATAACACTTAATATTGGGTTGAATTTAATCCAACTTTTTGTATGTGTACAGTATTTCGTGTGAAATAAATTATGTATCCTTCGATTATATATATACACATTATATACATATATACATGTATAATCATTTTTTTAACTTTGGCATTTCCAAAATTTAGACAATTTTAAGATAAAAAGTTCCAACCCTTTAATTTTGTTTAACCTATAACATTGCTTGCCAAGGGCTTGTGTTTATTATCTTAATTTCTAGCATTATCTTATGAACCTTTTCTGAAGTATTTGTATTTTTTTTCCTTAGAAATTGCTGCATTAATTTACTGCACTCGGTATCAATAACAATTCTACCCACTTATAGGGTGTCTCATTAATTTGAAATGAATTAAACAGGTTGTAATCAAGCAATTTGTCGATGCAGTTCACGAAAATAAACAAACCCCATCTCATACGAACTTGTACGAGTTCATATAACGGAAATTAATCAAAATGGCCATCAAACAAAAAAGCCTTGTAGGTGGAGGCCAAGCTCATATCTAAATGCTACATGCGGATACCAATAATTGGCATTTAGCCGATGGTTTTATTTTTATTATTAGAAATGGAGCACTCAGGAATTTAATTTTTTTTTCTATAGACCTATACAATAAAATACAATGGGTATTCTATATATTCATACAATGTACATGGTATCGGATATCTTCAAGAACATTTTTAAATCCATTTCAACACACCTTCAAAAATGACTTTGTAATTCTCAATAGAACTTTTTAAAAACTAAATGTTATTTTCAATACGATGTTTTTTACCTCGAATCATAAAAACGTCCAGTCGCAATGCAGAAACCATCAAAACAGAATTTCGGCAAAATCAAGTGGTATTCTGTCAAGTGCATGCTGTCTCACATGTATACATGTATATTCAAATAAATATATAACTATAGCTAATTAAAAAAAGTATGGAGCATGTATTAATAATTGCATTTAGTTCTTTCATGAAGTAATACACACAAAAGTTGGGTTAAATTCAACCCAATATTGAGTGCTATATGAACAACCAAATGTTGGGTAGATTTAACCCAACATTTGGCAATTGTTACACTTAAATTCAACCCAATGTTGGCATGTCCATATAGCACTCAATATTGGGTTGAATTTAACCCAACTTTTTTTGTGTGTAGGAAAATAAATATATGACGTACAAATTTAAAATCTTTTTTAAAACAAATAAACCTGGTTCGTTTGATTTCTCGACAATTTCAAGAAAATCGTGTCAATGTCTAAAACTACATTGCGCTTTGTTTGGGCGTAGAAAAAAGCCACGCTAATTGGCATTTTATATTAAAAAAGGAATATAGCGTCATCATATATGAATGTCAAAAATAACTAGATGAATTAGTATTCACCTCACTATTTGTGCAAGGTCGCTTTTTCACACATTTAAATTTAATTATTTTTCGTAAAAGGAGACGACTCGATGAGGAAGGCTATAATGAGTATCCTGGCATTTTATAGCTTTTGTAGAGATTTAACCGCTAAAATTAGTGTCTGACTACTTTGGCAAAAGGGTGTTTTCATATTCCCAATGCCATTTTCATATATGATGCGTGTGATATACAGACCACAAGGGAATGCTTAGTTTGACAGAAAACAGTCACTTGTTACCATTGACATGAATCCTCACATGCATTAAATTTTAGCACACCACATCGTAAATTACATTTACAGTGTCCCTTAACTCTATCGATCCTCATCTCGGAACATAATTAATAGAGGGATTGAGCGCGCCTCCCTTAATACTCCCATAATGCTAACCACATTGACAGCACTGTATGTTTTTCCAATGCGTTGTCGTTAAGGTAAATCAGTTGACGGGGCATTAAGGGAGGCGTGCTCAATCCCTCTATTAAAACAGTACGTTTGTTATAAATTATTACATTATCAATTAATGTAATACATGTACTGCGTGTTAAACGAATGACTATAGCATAACTAAAATGCACATATGACTACAATAGACTTAAATAATTCAAATCAAACATACATGCATTATTGATGCTATAACATATTTTGTACTGTGTTATGATCTCCAACATCAAAATACAGAAACTGCAATTCCTCAAGATGGTTTTCGATAAGTGCATATGAAATACTGCCTGTGCACTCACTATCTCGTAAAATCCAGTCATGTAATGTGCTTGTAATTTAAATATGACTGCGAATTCATGCAATTAAGTCCGATACAATTTGAATAGTACCCAGATTAAAGGCCATCATTTTACATCAAGAAGAGTTCAATTAGGATAAGGTCAAGGACAATTTTCCAATAACAGAAACAACTTTCTCAGAATGATATTCTGGATCCAGCAGTTAAAGAGATTTTTTTCTCTCAATTGAGCCCTTTCTCCCACCCATACCATGTCATTATCACTTCAGTGGCAATCGTGAAAGATCATCTACCTTCCATGATTGATGGTTCTTGAAGATGTGATGATGACTGACAAAACTTCGCAGAAATGGCCGTCGGTTCCTTTTCGAATATAAAGTAGGCTACAATACGCCATCCTTATTATCTACACTACATGTGCATTAATTTTACTTTTTTTATTGTACGAGTGCCTGTTTAGTTATTTGCCAGTTGCCACAGTTGCCTGAAGCGTATACACTAGTAACGGTCAATGCTACCATTGCAAGGGCAATGGAGCTCCCAACACGTGGTCAATCAGGCAACAGACAACTGCATGGATGCTTTCATTTTGGCAGGCATATATTGTTGTTACGTCCTTAAGGCTAAGCACCTTTTTTCAACCAGGTGGAAAGCCAATGCACGCTTATTTTCTTAGCCTACCTGTAGCCAGTTATAGGAAACGAGCAGTATAAAAATATGCTTATTGAGAAATCTATAGTTGAAATTTAAAACTGAAATGCTGTTAAAACACATTACGTCACGTTAAAAATTTCATCCATCAAAAATGCAACTTTATAGCCATGATCAGTCTTTAGAAGATTTACTGAAAGACGTCACTTATTAAAAATAGACTTCACTGCAGTGAAATAAAAATGTTTTAATAAAAAAAACACGTTTAATGTGCCTGTATACAACTTAATTCACCTATAAGAGTGTAAATTTTCAACTAATTTAAAAAAGTTTGTTTTCTCTAAACAGCAAGACTGATAATCAAACTTACCCAAACATAACCTGACCCAACCTAACCTATGCTAACCAAACCTAAACTTACTCAAATTGGTCGTATATAAATTTATATTACCCATTATTTGGATATACAAAGTTTTCCGTGTGCAAAATAATATGCAAAAAATAAGCAAAAAAACCTTAAAATAAAGAAATTTTCAGTGATATTATCCCACTAGCTAATTAAGCCAGAAATTGTATACCGGTGCACCGTGTAACTCCATGACATCCAGAACACTATGTGAAATCATTCAAGGATTCCTATACTTGAGCATTTCAACCTTCGAAAAACCAGGATGAAAATTCCTCTTTGTCCAGTTACTGGCCAGTAATAAAATGCCAGCGTGTGAGTGGGGTTAAATTTGTAGGTCAGAACGCTCAGGTGACTGAGGTGAGACCACTTATCCTACTCATTCAAGGGGCATTTCGAATCCTCCTTCTAACAAAGAAAGCTAAGTTTATCTCAGATGCATGATCCAAGTCCTATATACAATGTATAATTGTGGGGTTAACTACTTGACAATTAAAAAAAATAGCAGTTTTACCGTTAATGTTTTGCATAACTGTTTCCTCTATACTTCGAAATTTTATTTAAGGTGAAATCTTTACGTATAGCTCATACCGGTAAGCTGAAATTTAGGGCTTGTTACAATGGACCAATCAAATTCCCCAAGGGCCTTAGGGGAAGTTTGGGCGAATTCGTACAATGGAGAGAAAATCCGTAGAGACCTGTTTCTTTACTCTATTTTTATTTTTCCGTTTTCGGTTCATAACCCCAACGACATGCTGGACTTGTGGAAAGTATCATTTCTAAGTTATTATGCATGTGTCATTTATTTTCTCATCATCCAAATTTGGATTATTTCAAATAGAATTTAATGCATAACTACAGTAAAAAAATGGAATTTCGATCCTTTTCTATAAGCAATAGCAATTTTAATTGCAGTAAATAATTCTAAATAAAAAATATTTCGCCCATTTCAATTATGGTCATTATTATTCTAAAAAATATTACGGAATATTAAAAACGAAACAAACAAGTTGTTATATGGCTCGCACAGTATTTATACATGCTTAGAAAACCGCTGCACTTTAAATACTATTCTAATATATTAGGCTACTATTGAAATAAAACGTATATTATTATACTATTATTTTCCAAAATGCCTCATGAAATGTATGCTAGCGTGATCTGTATTTTGATATTTATTATTACAACATTTTTTTTTATATTCATGCCAATTTATAAAGCTATCAAGTTAAATGGGAAAATGCATGGCGTTTATCATCCGAATAATAATCTTGATATAAAATATTGACCAATGTCCATAAACTCAGTTGTGTAATAAAGAAAAAAATTCATGGTCGGTAAGCACATATGGATGCATTTTCAGCAAGATGATAAACAAAGACAAAATCTCTCCTTCTGGTGTTTCTCCATGTATTCTGTACCCAATTTGTAATTGTATCCTAGGTTAGCTTGCAAAATGTATGCCAGTATCCTTATTTTGAAAATAAACCCCTACAATGAAGAAATAAACAGAATCATTCGCTTACTTTAAGAATTACCAGTTGAGCATTGCAAATAACATAAAGACGAGATTTATAAGAACTAGCAATACTGGAAAGTTTAAAAAGGCTCAAGGTTGACATGCAGCAATTTGGCTTGAATCCACTGCAACAAGATGCATCATCCTTAACTAGGTCTGTACACAACTCTTTAGCGCTAACTTCTCCTCATGGTTAATTTCATCACTTTATTTGTGCACAAACATTTACTGCAGTACACCTAAAAAATAGAGGATGACATTTTTAGCTGTTGATGTTTTTAAACCAAAAGCCTGGCTATTTGTGTTTGTGAATTTTGTGGATCTGCTGTTTTGTTAGCCTATACACATGTAGAGGAAAAATTTACCAAGGACACCACAATTGGTGGAATTATGTTCATGGACACGTCTTACGTTGTTGTCAAACAATAGTTTTAGAAGGTATATTTTTGATTTTTAACTCACTGTGCCAGAAGACGCAGAATGCATTACTTTTACAACTGTTTTCGTCAGGTAATTACGTAAGATTATATTTGTAATCAACTGAGCATGCTGTATTATTGCTATAAATAAGAATTTGAAATAAGATAATCAATATTGCATAGAAATGTGCTTTATATTTAATAGATCAACAATAAAATTGAAATAATGTGTGTAACAAATATAAGCTAAACAATAAAAGTAAAATGAGTGTTACAATTAATGTAAGTTGAACCACACCTTGTAATTAAAAACCTGTAGTGGTTTTCATTGGTTCAATTATCAAACTTAATACTAAAGTGCTACCACCATTTTGAAATACCAGGTGATTTTCTTCGACTTTCTCATTGAAGAGAATATGAATACGTGATTTTAGTCGTTTATGAATACATGATTCCTTTTGACTTCTACTTTAATCATCCGTGACCTGACTTAGCCTACATACCAAGTACCCTGAAGTTATATCATACAAAATGTTTAGTAGGTCTACATTTTGTACGTTATATTTGTGCATCAAGAGATTTTTACGTGGAAATATTTTTACAACCAGAGCTTTTAATAATTATACACGTACGTGTACATGTATATTATATTAATTTGCTGCTTTTATGTAGGCCTAAATACGAGTGGTTTTAAACGTATAAGATACAATATGCATGCACAAGGTTAGAGTTTAAACAATTTCGTTTGTAATTAATTCCCATGGAATACAGGTTTTTATATTCATAGCAAAATTGTGTTATCTGTTATCAAGCAGTTATTAATTCAGGAAATTAATAGAAAATGGCATATACTTCAGAGAAACTTGTCAGGAGCAATAGGAGTGGCTTGGCTTATTAAAACAGAGTATACAAATTTGTATAATCTTGATTTGAGGCTAACTCAAAATTATATGCGATTAATCTGAGTAAAATATATCAAACTCATTTAACTCGACCAAATGCATTACTTTTGTGATCTTATGAGTATAAAACGTTTCATACATGTATGAATTTAATTATTAAGACCAAAGTTTAATTGTAAGATCTACAGTAGATGACAATACATGTACAGTATGAGGTTATATAGTATACACTGTGGGATGTTTAATTTCAAATTTTCCAGGAAATTTGTAATGTATGTTTATTCTTGTTTGTATAATGGATAATAGTAATAATAATAATGAATGAAGTAAGCTTTTTAAAGCTTTCTATAGAAATGAAACAATCTTACAATATGGCATGTACAAGTGCAACGAGGTGCACAAATGTAATTGAAATTTTTTATTTTTTATTTGATATTGTATCATAGAATATCCATGCATGGAATGTATTTCAGAAAATATTTCGCTTAATTCTTAATATAAACACTACAAGTATTATAAGACATCGAACAATGGAGAGCAACTTTTTTCGTTTTCTAAGTGGAATTTCATTGACAGTGCAACTATAGTGTTTACAATGTCAGGTCGATGATTACAGTTTGATTTATTCATTTTTTTGTATCACAGTCAAAATATTTCCAATGAAATAATATGCAACAAAAAAAATCGATCTTAATTCGCTACAAGGGATTTCCCCAAGTACACGTATTAGTTAGTTGATCAAGGAGTGTTTTTATAGAAAAAATGACTGGCGCATAGCCAGATGGTTAACATTTCATCACAACAATTCAACCGCAAGCAATATAAATAACTCTGAATCCAGTTTAAACAGGATTCGACCGACTACGTTGTCCTCAATCATACTATTATAAGTTATGAACGGAGGAACATGATAAAAACAAACATAACGGGATTCGCCACAACAAAACTAAAATCGGTAACAAAAATTATCACCATCAAATCAACCCTGAAGTGTAAATAAGTACACCTGGTGTTAGATTTTAATGTTCCACAAAACTGATAAAAAATAATCTAGTTTAGTAAAGTCTATTAAAACGCATTTATCCCTCAAAATAAATCTAATGTACATGTACTGTATCCATGTGAAAGAGTTGTCCTTAAATTACAATGTATACATACAGCGAAACCTTCTATAGGTGACCACCCTAGTCAAAATCTTAAGTCTACATGTATATAATTTGACATGTATATACTTAGTATATACATGTACATGTACATGTACTTTCCTGAATACAAAGTATACTACTGTAAGTTATCCAAAAAAGTGCACTTATGGCCGGTTTTACCAACGAAGGTAACTTAACCTCTGGTCAAACTGCAGTTGACCACAGTTTGACCTCCGATTTGGTTTTACCAACAGAGGTCAGTTGGTAAAACCCAAACAACTGACCGGGAGGTCAAAGTTTGACTACAGGTTACTTGACCACAGATTTTACCAGCGTTGGTAAAACCGGCCATTATAGAATATTTACTGAAAATCAAGTATATTTTTCCTATAGTATACATTACATTACTGTAAAGTGTACGAAAGTATGCTATAAAGTATACTAAGTTGTTAAAAAAAAAACTGCACTTAGAATAGCCTACTTTACCAAATATACTTTCATTTTGACTATAGGGCACCCAAAAATGGCCAAATTCGCTCACTGTAAACAGGTGGTCACTATACAGAGAATTTTTATGAAGGGAAACGTACAGTATGCACTAAACCATTTTATGAAAAGTGGTCACTATTCATAGGTAGACAATTTACCAGGTTTTACTGTATTAAAGTATATTAAAGTGCATTATTGAGTTAAATGTCATAAATGAGTTATATATTAATATACTGTACACGTTTGCAAATTAAAGAGAAGATACATGTAACATCCTCATGCACAAGGCTAAATGTTGCAGGCTATTAATTTGTCTTAACATTATCATAACTTTAATTTATTTCATTTAATTTTAAAAATTATACATTTTGTAGTTATAGTCAGCATTCATCATTCACATGTACATGAAAAAGGGCCTTTCATAAATTTTACCATTTATTGTGAAACAGTTTACACATGTGCAAGTATATTGAATTTGCATACGTTCCTGAATCTGGCATTGCTATTTTCAATTTTACTTGCACTGTTAATTAAATTACCACTTCATTATACACAGATATTTGTCTCATCATATATCAATCCTTGCCAGTTGTTATTAAGGTTTATTATCTTGACGTCCATGGTAACCTGTTAATTTTATCACTGATTCGTCAAATCATCAAATCAACGGCCATGCAATATGTATAATTATATAGGCCTACATTGATCGATAGGACCGAAAACCCATCTAGAGCACAGCAAAGTATGAATTTCTGATAACAGCTTTAACAACGTTTACAATTTGCCAAAATACATTTGGTCGTAACTACATGTATATACATGTAGCTCAAATATGAAATATTTGATATTTTGCCAAGAGAACAACTTGGGCAAAGAGGTTAACCGGAAAAACGAACCTCGAAATACTACCTTGATAGCATCTGAAAACCCTCAAGTATCAATGTGAGATCCCACACCTGAATATTTTAATCATGTTATACATACAATTATTATCATTTAAACGACCGATCTAACAACTTCAATTTCAGGCCTTTACATGCGATTTTTGATGCTCAATTACGCGTTTCTTTCACTTATATATAATGTACGGTATTTAATTATAAAACGTTTGAAGATTCTCCAAGTCGGTATTTGGGGTTCTTGAACTGAATGAATGTGTCAACAACTGGTCGGATAAATTTAACTTCGACATCGAACATGACACTGATCTTTCATTTTGAAGAAGCGAGCCAAGTGTGCGTGCTATATCGATCCTATAAACAATAAAGCACAGCATAATATGTCGATCCCAAAAAAAAAAGATAATCCCCAAATGCATTGAATTCCTATTATTTGGATCATGTCGAGACTGAAGCATTTAGAGACTGTCCCATCGATAAATCGACAAATTAATATTTCGGTAAGAAACATATCATTTATTAAACAGTCTTCATTGTCTTAATTCCTAAATGGAGTATCGATATATCCCAACTAAAAAATATCATCAATAAAACCATGGAACCGCAGTATAGGAGTTCTTATCAAAAAATTATATCTTAGGGCCAGTCCACACACAACGATTTGTTTGCCAATCAGGCATGAAAAACCTGCAAAATATTTCGTGTGGACGGTAAAAGTCGGCAAATTGGATATGCAAATGATTCAAATTTGTCGCCCACATGAAATTGTTTGCCGGTATTCATGCCTGATTGGCAAACAAATCGTTGGGTGTGGACCGGCCCTTAGTCTTAATAGTCTGGGGAAGATGGGGATGGGGTGCATATATATATATGTTTGTGGAAATATAAACCAATATTATAGAGGGACTGAGCACGCCTCCCTTAATGCCCCGTCAACTGATTTACCTTAACGAGAATACATTGGAAAAACATACAGTGCTGTCAATGTGGTTAACGTTAAGGGAGCATTAAGGGAGGCGCCCAATCCCTCTAATATCTATTGCAACGTCATGAAACTTCCGAACATGTTGCTTTATGCAAATGTAGTCTGGTTGCCAAATGTGATGCTCCATAACTTTAAAAAAATGTTAGCTTAAGACTTGTTTTACAAAGTTGTAATCTTAAGATTATACATCTAAAAATGTCTTAAGACTAAGACTAAAATCAGTATGGAACATGCTGTTCCTTAATATTAATATTTTGTGAGTCTGTTACGACATCCATCTCTATACAAAGAATATACTCAAGATTTATAATATACCAAAGGGATTGGAATGTTATAACAATATTGGGAGTCTCATACAACGATCATGCTCAATATTTATCAAACTTCAGAAAGTTCTCATTAGTCGAATGCTTTCAACAATGTCATCCCCATCGTCATGATGTCATCATAGCATTCAGCACCTTCAACATATTGCACTTCTAAAATGGCTTCATAGTCATTTTTAACTGGTCCGTTGACCCAATTCAGCAGTGTCTTGTCCCAAATATACAAAGAAAACCGATTGAAAAACAAGTTCTTTGGTTAGTACAAATGGCTGAGTAAAAAGTAGTTTGGACTAAGCGTGCCATAAAAGCGTTTCAATCCATGCATATTGCTCACAAGAGGACTAGAAGAAGCCGGCAAATGCGTTTTGGCATCTCTTCAAAGAGAAGATAAGTCCAGACGAGCAGTCTGCAGAAATCGGGTATACGAATGTATCACGTGTTGAAACCACTTCACGGAACTGTTGTACACGTGGACAAGCAGTGGGGCGAGCTGGGGTTAATATTTTAGAACGTGAGCCAAGGATGTTCCTATATAGAAACGCATCGGGTGATGAACAGCTGAAACGGTTTCCATGCTCATCCCTATGGTACGAGTTTATATTTAGAAGAAAGAGTTTCTGCTTTTAGCCCTTCGTGCAACTGATCTTGACTGTCAGTTTTCCAAGTACACTTTCTAAATAGAAAGAGTGCCAATTTGCAATCAATGATTAATGTACAATTTACATGTACTTGATAATTGTGTCTGCAATTATCAGAATTATCTCTGTACGACTCATCATCATTCATCAGGCGCTTTCTGACCATTTGAACTTTAACAAATTAAAACCACGGTGTGGATCTTTCTATTTCTTTTATAAGCTTTTTAAGAGAAAAAAAACCTTTTTTTTATATTTTCCAGTTCTTACCAGTTACAGACATTGAAACCACATTAAATGTTACAGTAAACAGCGTTTGTGTGATGAAAAATTAGATGAAATTTAGATAGGAACTCGGAACTCAAGCAGATATGAAATTTAAAACCTTGGTATTTATAAACGATCATGCACATATTTAGTAATGTTATTACTAGGCAAAAATTAAAACTATTGAGAAATAATTCTGAACCTCAATGTAACTAACACTATACATCAATGCAATTTAAATTTTTACACTGACACAAAATCACGCTTTAAGTTTCTCGAATTTCAATTTCTCTATTTTTCTCTTTACACGGTCAAATATTACAGTTTAGATTTCTATCACCAATGATGAGAAAAAGACGTATTTATAAATTTAATCATGTAGTACCAAAAAATTGAAGCGATGTAAAAATTACACAGGTAAGGAGAAATTTAAAACATTTTTACAAAAAATAGTGAAACCGTTAATCTAAAATTTAAATTTTGTACAGTTTTATAGTTCATGTATTTCTAGATTTATAAATTTTAACAAATATTAGCAGTGAAATATATAAATGCAATTAGTAAATTTGACATAAATTTTATACAAAATACGAACATTTTTTGCTTTTTGAGATTTCAGATAAAAATGCAACGCTGTTTTAAGATTGTAAATCATTTTGTCTTTACATGCATTACATGTACATGTACATGTATGATGTATGTATCAAGTACATGTACATGTATATGCACTTAGAAAATGGGAAAGGGGAAGGACATTTCAGAAAGTCGTTATAGCTAGGCGAATGAAAGCACTATTTTTCGTTACAAAATTGGATCGCTATGCCAGAATTATCCTTATATCTGACATTGTAGTATCCAAACAAAATTACTGAATTGAAAAACAATCAAGAAGGTCAGCTAGGTGATCCATGCAGGTGCCCTACATTGTCTTGACCCTTTTGAAAACGAATTAACGTGTCATCACCAGAATAGCATTTAGTTAAAATCACTGCGGGTGAAAGTTGCATACGAAAATTTCCAAACTTACAAACTCTATAACCGGACCTTCATTGCAATATATGGGACCACTAAGAATTAAGCATGGCCAAAAAGCGGGTCAGGGCCTCAGCAAGCTAGATCACGTCTTAAACGCTTTACATATAGCGTGTATTACGAGCACCCTAATATACGGTATAGAAAACATGTAACACTAAGTTAATGGTGTCACTCGAGTCGCATTTACGACGAATAAATGTGTTATAAAGGGAATTAATTTCCATTCTGATGCGATATTGCCTAATAAAAATAGCATATTGTTGTCGGCCTGAGGAGACGGGATTTTCTTGAAACAGAAGGCGATTGTTTTTGTGTGATGTTTACTTTTGCAAGTTTCAAAATTACCACAGAAGAATACAATATTCGCCTATACAGTTTGCCAACAAATGTTAAGCCTGCACTGTGTTGACTTGCATTATAGAAAGTTAAATGTTCGCATTAGTGACGTGTACTGGAGCATATCAGTTATAGACCTATGGGGAAAATTAAAAATGGTATCCCAAGAAAATGGTTCAACGCTCCAGATTAATAAGCTTGCATAATCAAGATTAGTAAAATGCGGTTCTGTTCAACCTGTAAGTTATAAAGTATTATAAACCTTATACAGTAGGTCAAGGTGATTGACGGGGAGTGTACCCAAACATTGGATACACCTGAATATCATCGCTTTACCATTTTCCAAGAATGCTTTCACATCCTTGTCCTACAAACGATTTCTAGATTCGATCAAGATGGACGCCGAACAACTTTTTATTCTTACAGACTCATCTTTTTTTATAAAAACTTCTGTTTGTATACCTATACGCATCGGCCTAAATTCTGATATGTTGAGCAATTGTTATATTGACTAGCTTTAAAGTTACATGTATATACCAGTAGTGGTGGTATAGACCAAGAATCGTCGCGTCATCAATATAGTGTGCAGTGGTGAACAAAAATTTGTTTCATCATGCTTTATTGCATTATGTTTCATTATGTGGGTTTTTATAGTATATAGTGCCCAGCACAGAAAACATCGTATACAGTTATGCGTATTGAAATGTTGTAACAGCGATAAATTGTGTAATTTCAAATTAGAAGTTTATATATAGTGGACGATGATGAAAATGTATCTGGCACTTGCTAACGTATATATATAAAGTTGCTTTCATTTATATAGGATGGAATGCAAATTGTAAAATCTAACTTCTTAGTAAAATCATTTGCCACAGACAAATTTTAAGAAAGCTTTTTAACTGTGTACCCTTTAATTAAGAACTCAACTTTACTTCAAAATTAATTGTATACAGTATACATGCATGTATATGACAGGAGGTTGTTGTTTGATGTTAATCTCTTCTTCAAACTTGGCCAGTAAATCTGACATACGAGGCTATACTTAACAGTTAATATACGTACATACACATGTACATCTACATGTATATAAATATAGTGCATTTTGCTTAGTCTCTTAGATTTGCAATTACTGTCACACATGCACTAGATATAATACATGTATAAACGCCAGTTATTATTATAACAAATCTCAAGGGACATGATAAAAAGCGTTTTTATCATTACGAAATTGTGGCATTACCTCAACAAATATGCAAATTTAGCAATTTCAAACGACAACAAATATGCAAATTAAGCAATTTCAAACGACAACAAATATGCAAATTAAACAATTTCAAACGACAACAAATCTGCGGTCATTATAAAATTGTCTCAAAGTATATCTACAGTATATACATGTACATGTAAGCATAGATTGTGGGTAAAATAACTCAATTGCTGATCTTATGAAAATAAATCAGCACTTTTTTCTTTCCTATACAATTTATGGTTTGATCTAACATTTAAACTTTGATACATTCGGAATGATATTGTTTGTTTTTGACGACGCTGATATTGGTATGCAATACATTGATTTTGTTGATAGTCTGGTTTACTTGTTCAAAATATTTGCACGTCTTCTCGACCTGAATTTAATTGTAACACCAAGCAACCGATAAGTCGTTCAGTTTACACGCAAAATAAATACACAGAGTCGATATTGTAGGCACGTCGACCTACAATTATTTGATTAAACCAAGGCGAATGACCATTCCTTGAATTTCATACGATTTTTAGACTGAATTAACATTCAAAATTAATGTAATTAGTACAAAATTGATGTAGATATCCTTGATTTTAACATTTATAAAAGCAATTGCTTATGATAATTATAATTTTTTGCATTTATTTTTAAGTTTTAGATATCTAAAAATTAAGCCACCCACAAATAAATTGAAGAAATGAACCTACTAGTACATGTTATTCAAACGTATGCGTGCATACATTATATATGTATGCATTGTGAACAATTCATGAATATATTGTGCACATTCACGTTAACGTTTTGAATTTTGATAAATGGCACAAGTACCACGCGATTTATGGCTCGAACGTCATGCTACTGAAGTTATATGCAATACTCTATACATGTATAGTCGGCTCTCGGTATACACTGTACATACTGTATATAGCGAAAGTCAAGGGGATGGAACATTCGTTCATTATACTGATCGAGTTCTGTTTTTACATATGGCATTTTATGGCACCTAGCAGTTTTTGCCTATTGAAAGTATACATCTATAAACATCAAAAATACATACTGTACATGTATTTTGCCAAATGCTGAAGAGTCTATAAGGAAGCACTTTTTTGCATTATTTTAAGTACCCCATGCACGTTAGATTGTTTTAAAAACTTTGAAAACCAATCCTTCAAATCAGGGAAAATATGAATCTTATATCACAACAGGTTTGTTTGTTTGTCTCTGTCCTACGGCATCAAATAGCCGTTCGTTATAAAGAATATTTTAGTATTGTAAGTCAGTGAAGGGACATTTCGATCGTTGCACCGAAAGGCTAATACAACGAGAAGTATGGGGATTTTGGTCGGTATCGCAGTCGACACTCTGTTATATCGAGAGCCTATACTGTATGTTTAATAGTAACAATATGTTAATGTTATTTTACACAATTGTGTCTTGATGCATGAAGCCATGCTTAATCGTTAAACAGAATTCAAAAAAGGTGTTTTAAATGTCAAGGTGGCTTTCATTATCAGGATAAATGCGATATATACTCGTAAGCCCAATGCCAACTTGGCCCAGTGACATGTATGCATGCATACAAACTTCTAAATGTCATTTCTGCATAGAGCGTAACATATTGTATGCAAGCAATTATTATATGTTTGTACTACTCGAATTATTAGTATTCCAGCATGGTGGCTTCCTTGACTATTTATTACCTATTGTTTTCTTAAATCTGATAAATGCATGCACCGATGAGGTTTTGCAGTTTGGTATTTTCTTATAAGATTTAATATAGACTATGGAAGTAGGGACAGCTATAGATTTCTAATTTTGTATAAAAATGGATTAAACACAACTTTTGTTTGCTTGGATATGCAAAGGTTGTGTGCAAACGTGTTAAATAGACTTGTATCAGATGTGCTTTTTTATTTATATGAACCTAGAGTCAAAATTTGTTATTATATTATATTCCAGGAAGGCTGTACTTGTATTGTCGAGGGTATCCAACATCACATTTGTATATAATGTATAACAAATGTTATAATTATTTGTATCAGTCCTTCATATTACAATAGGTGCGCGACCAGACGTCAAAAAGGTCATGCAATGACATTATTAAATTTGAAATGTTAATTGTGCATCCAGACAACCTTGCAGAAGGATAACCAGAATTAAACCAATAGGGGAAGATCACGAATACAAATATTTTCAATCACTATGAGAATATCAATGCGGGCTATCAGTACAAAAAAATTGGATACAAAATTTGATGACAATCGCATACAAAAGAGCATGACACCAAGTTCTTGAGAAGTTTCCTGTCGCCTCAATGCAATCGTTATCCGTTGCATAACAATATGATATATTTAATTCTGAAACTATACACAAAACTCACGTCAAGAATCAGAAAAGGTGTTATTAGCTTGATACTCAGGTAGCAGATTTAATATGACTTCCTGGCCCACTATGATATACGATATACGGATGAGAATAACCTGGATGCCCTCTTATTTAATTATGGTGATAGCATACACCTCGTGTTTTTTGATGCAAACCATGCTAAGCCCACATGAACGTCCACGTGAAAGTCCACGTGAAACCCCACAGGAAAGATAACAGCAAAATTCAAAGGGCATACTTATTCACATTTGTTTGAAGGTTTGCTTATCTAGTATACAATACTATATTTTATATTGAAATGCACGCAATGATTGCCCTATCTCATAGATTATAAAATCTAAATGACATATTGCATTATTTTTAAAAATGTGACATTCGTTAATACATGTATAGAGGCTAATTCTAAGGCTTCAGAAACAAACATAAAGTTCTGGCCACAAAAGAAAAGACAAATAAAGTATATTTTATTCTTAATTCCTCGCTTATCCATAGTGAAAAATATCATTGTAAGATACCCCATTGCTTATGAGATTATGGCACATACATATATATATATCATTGTTACAATTGTTTATCCCAATAGGAAATTTTCATTAGAATCTCATATAAAAAACTAGTTATAGAATCTCATATAAAAAACTAGCTATATAATCTCATTAATAGCGGACTCACGCCTTAAGAGTCCTCTATATAATAAAAAAACTTTGATTTTGGAAACTCATTTGGCTCACATATAGTCAATTAAACTAGCCTCATTATCATGCTCATTGTTCTCATAGCTTTTCTTTAGGAGACCGCTTGAGATTTTTCACTTGAGACGACTTATGATATTTCCGGAAATAACTATTTTGGTATTCTCACTCTTTAAATTTTGTACATTCATTGCATTCTGGTCAAATACTGTAGCCATTTCTATGTGAATTTATCAGCTTCTGTCAGCAAGTTAGTACAATCACTCAGACGCGTGTCTCTTTAATTTAAGTGATGAATCACTCAGTTGCCACACCATTGCATGAATTGTGCTAACTCAGTTGAGATTTAGCCTTGATTTAATTGTTGAGTCTGAATATGCCATTCGCAATTTTATATAATAGACATGTAGATAATGCACATTCCAAATGACTGGCAATTTTTAACATGATTTCGAACAAAAATAAAACTTTGCTGAAGTGTTATAATATCGGATTTGTCGGAACAAATTTCCTTAAAATAAGATTCCAGCTTTAGGGAAACTGATGACAAATTTAATAGTACTGCACCAAGACGTGCTTATGCCAGAAGTCCCACGCACAATGTATACGTTGCCAGAATTCTCCTAAACTAACACGTGTCAAACTGCTGCTGTACATCTGATACAATGATGCACCTAAGAAACATTTAGAAATTCATAGAAATACACTGAAATACACGTGCTAGCATCATGTGATTTCCTTCGAGTTTATATATGGATGTTAAATACAACGGAGGTAAAGTACAAATCGAAACTGTCTAATGGCTCCACAAGTCATGTGACACCTGCATGGCAACGAATTTTAAATCAAGGGCCACGTAACAGCTGATCAAATGTAAATGTATCTAATTTCTAGGTCAATTCCAAAATTAGAAATGCTTTATGAAAATTAAGCTTCATATTAAGTTTCATTTTAAATTTAAAATAAGAGGGTGTGACCATCCACGAGCAAGAACATTAAAATATTACAAATGTTTGATGGCCATTTGATTTATTTCCGTTTAATTATAATCCTACGCAGATTTTATAAGGGGGTTGAAGGTTTATACTTCCTCTACTACTCACTTTAATATTTTAGAAGAAAAATTGTTTTTTTGCAAAACTCATGTCCATCTATTTGTTTAAAGACAAAAATGACCAGTCCTGTATTGATTCTCTAAAAAAGTCACTTATAATTTATGTAAATGTCATTTGAATGGATATTGTATACGTCCTTGCCATAAAATAAAATAATTTTCTGTTAATTTTAATGACATTTGACATCATGAGCTATTAGTATCATGCATGGCGTCATGTTTTGATGTACATGTCAACTGTATCATTTTGCTACCTGGAATGTAGTGTCTCAAATGCAAATAAAGTTATTTTATCACAAATTTATATCAAAACCGTGATAACGGAATGCATGTCAACGATTCCACGTGATGATATCAAGATGTGACTGCAAGAGCAAGTAGCTATAGCTGCATTAAGGAAGCTTTGTAATCTCGTTTGCAGTTTTCACTTACCAAGTTGATGTATTTAAATATTTAACACTAACCTTGACACTGGAAAACGAAAGGAAAGGTTGCAAGCAGTATATCATTCGATTTCCAGGGCATTCCAACGAGTTAAAAAAAAACTATGCTCTGCAGCCCCTACGCAACGTGGGCTGATTCAGAGGCGGAGTTGCAAACCAGCCTGGGCACGATGATAAAACTATTACGATGCGATGACGGTATAAAGTCGTGGAAAGTCATCCCAGAATGTCACAGTCATGGAAATTTGTCAATTACCATTTAAGCCATTAGCATGTGAAAAGTTGCTATTGACGTACGTTTACAATAAATTGTATACATGTACATGTATGTGCAAGACCGGTATAACCAAAACTACATGTCATTTTCTACTGGTCAAAGGTCAAATAATTCCACAGGTACTCGTGGAGTGCCATGGTAAACCCAATACAAAAACACAATTTGTATAAAGTACTATAAATCCCCATTATATATTTATGTATGGCCACTGGCCCGTTTTACCAACGAAGGTTAAACTTAACCTCTGGTCAAACTGCAGTTGACCACAGTTTGACCTCCGATTCGG
>JAQGCC010000900.1:0-28763 GCA_034698905.1 Xestoiulus laeticollis
TCCTTGATTTCGGTAGACCCGGGTTCGAACCCCGGTCGGCTATCCTGGTTGTGGTTTTTCGTGGTTTCCCACAACCTTCCATAATCGCCTATATAGGCACGTAAAGGCGAATGCCGGGATAGTTCCCCCAAAAATCGGCCACGACCGTACACATTTCCCATTTAAAATTCTGGCATTTTGCCCCCTGCCACATGACATAATAAATGTTGACTGCAGGGTAAGGAATTGAATTGAAAATGCGATTACTGGTTTCTTTTAAATGAGTTGTTATTGCTGATATTGTATGTATTACTGAATGGTTTTTTCAACAGCAGCCCCAAACCAACGAATTGGTGGCAATCACTGATAGCTCAGGTGCTTAGAGGTCTTGCCTACTCGTAGCCTAATTTCACAGGTTTGTGGAATTATTAATCATGTACATATATGTGACAAAGTTTAAAACAAGCGTTATTTACAGCAATCTAGAATTCTGGGTTCTGTACTTGTAGAGTGTAGAAAATTACTAATTTTATTATCCGCTTTACCATCAGGTTGGCTTCATGCTTTGGTAAAGCTCATGTGTATAGGCCTAAATGTAATATTCTAGGCTAAAAATTTGTATGCTTCGAATGATAGACCATAATGGAGTAATTAAGACGAGGTATTTAACGATTATTTGGTATTATTTACCATCACTAGAATTATTTGAAGATGGGAATAGCCGTTTCGACGAAACAGGTTGCATCGCTCCCGTGGTTCACTCGGTACAGGTTCGACTCCCAATATGGCCGCGGGAAACGTTTTCAAAGTCATTCTGGTCATATTTGTCATTACAATAATGTAGTCTAATAGGTGTTTTATATTGTAGTGCCAATGATATTGGCGATACTTATCTTGCTAAGGCGAAGGTTTCAACAAATTTTAGTTCTTTTTTTACAATTCGTGGAAATGGAAATTCGTGTCTTGCTTTTACAGGTTTGCATTGCTCGCTGTCTGAGGTTTGACTCCCAATATGGCCACGAACATCTTGCCTTAAAGCGTGAAGTATCCCATTGAGGCATTGCGAGTCTTCCTCACTACCACGCCATCTTGGAATTTTCTTCAAGGTTTCGATAGGCTTATGATAGTTGTCCCAGTAGTAGGCCTACTTCTATTCTATAATACCTCATGGGTTTATATTCCATTACCTAGAGGTTGTTATAATAGTTTTTAAGATCTGAGAATTGCACACAGGAATCAGATTACATGGACCAGCTATGTGTTCACTTGTTTATATCTTGTTATTCTGGGATGCATTCTGGGTAAAGCAACCATTGCTGCTACGCGTATTGAGCTATTCCATATCTAGAGATTATTACATCAATTTTTAAGCCCAGAAAATCGCACCCAGGAATACGATTTATAATTTGGCTTTATGCATAAGCAAAACGATTTCCGTCTCTAATTTATCACTATATTCGACCAGTTTTTACTCATTTCAAAGTATTCAAAAATAAAGAAACAGCCATCTGGTCACACTGAACGACCTCATCGTGTTCTAATCCGGGTAATCAACATGGCGTCTCGTTGTGTTTTCGGTTTTATGTTCGCTAAAAAATGTTTTTAAACGACGATGGAATCGTTTAATTGTCAAGTAAGTTGTCACGTTTATTCCGGGGCTATTCTAACTGCTTTTGCGAACGATTTGCAGTTGAAAACCGGGTGAAAATTGCACGTTTCGAACGTGTCTTGTCATAAGACATCGAACGCCCAGAAGCCAAATTTTTGCAATTTATGATCATTTTATAAACAAGTTTTTGATCGCTTAAATCGACAAAATTATTCTCCTACAGCTGGAGATTGTTAAGAAATGTTTCAAAATGGGTATTTCATAATTACGAAAATGAAAGTGTGATTTGAAATGCTCCAACATGGGATTTTGGACCATGGCAACAGCGCCACCACCCCAATGGCAAAGTTCATGGCCATCTAAAATGCAAATATTAGATTTCTGTGAATTTCTTATCGTCTTGTTTCTCTATCTGAAAGTTTGTCAACTACAACAATTGAGTACGTAGAATATATTTGACAGGCGGCGAGGTTTAAAAGACAGCACGCATTATCAAATGTGTCATAACTAGATTATAACAAGCTCATATGCTTATCCAAAAACAAGATTAGCAGCTCTAAAATTACACTTATTAAGTATTAATTTATTAATACTGAAACTGGGAAGATTTGCTAATGAAAAGTCACTAATATATTGACAATTAATGACAGCAGATGGTGTAAAAGTCAAGGAAATTCAACACAAAATACATCAGTTGTCACATCGCCAAATTTGTCACATTTACAGTTATTATAGTTAGAGCCTAATGCAAAAGTTATGAATTGGTACACTCTGCCAGCCTTGCATCTACAGAAATGGGGAATTCCCCTATTCTTCCCATTTTAATATCATTTCAATTCAATTCAATTTTCAATTGTAAATAAAATTAGATAGCCTACGCTTTTAATAATCCAGCTTTTGTAACCATAAAACCATTTTTATCTACTCGTACAACTATTTAACTGGCACTTGTAATTATAAAATCAATTTAATTATTTATTTTAATTTATTAATTAATGAAACTATATATACGAATTTTTGATAGATCCATGTAAGATTTACGTACGATTAATGCAAATATTATGAATTATATAACGATCCTTATAGTATAAAATGATGTAATGGTTTTATTTGAAATTTTAATCATTTGAAACGAATGGGAATGATTTGAAAATCTTTAGTTGTATTTATTTCCACGGGCTGTGCGGGTGGAACCGATATATTTTTAGTATATCGCCTTAACAACTCGACCACCACTGGACACGTGGCCTTATATTGGTTAGGACTATATCAAGCACTCGATTGGTTTTGTTTGTTTACGGCAAGCCTTAAAAACACCAACATAATTGCTACCTAATTTAGTTAATCTACCGATAAATGCGTACAGCGGTCCGGATCTCCTATCAAAAATCCAATATTATGTCTTTGGAAAGTCAACAATTTGCACGGAAGCCGTGAGAAATAGATAAAATTGTGTTTTGATGTTATATAATTTGTTCTTAGATAACTAGCAGGGTGGCCATAGGTCAGAGAAGACAGGGAAATTTATGAGTGCTCAGGGTTAAATATGTCTGTAAAGTTTATAATTGTAGAGGGGCTGGTAAACTTTTACGGACATATTTCAAAAAAATTTATTACAATTTACTACATATTACATATTAACTATTATTACATTATTACAATTAAAAAAAAATTAAATAAATAATAGAATATTGATGCTAGGTCCTCGTACATTCCATTTGTTCCTATCGGTATCCAAAATTTAATAAAAAAAAGCTTATTCTGGTATGCTACCCTCTTAACAGTGGCTAAAGTCAGGTTTGATTGCGGTTAAACCTCATTTGAAATTATGATCCTGTGGCTTTAAAAAAAAAAACATGAGTTTTTTCAGCTGGACAGGCCAGTAGCCAGACAAGAAGAGGCTAAAGGGTTTTAGCGAGGGCGAAAAAGAGGCCATGGTGTGTGAAATCCGGTCTGTCCAAATAAAAACAGGTTCAGGGGCTGGGCCTCAGGTCACAAGGAATCAAGAATGGCGAGTCTTGAGACACTGTACATAAATCTTAAGGACAAGCTGGGCTCACTGTCCACTCTTGGAAGAACAAGGTCCACTCCTGGGGGTGGAAAAATGGTTTTTTTTATTTTTAGGCTACTTTTTGTCAACTTTTTCAACAATGGGATCCTGTAAAATGTGGGAATAAGAGAAATTAAGTGGGATTAATCACGTCACGTAATGTCACAAGCTCACATAAACAAACTGCTGAAGTCACAGCATGAAGGATTTTTGCAAAGGAATCCAACGTGATGACATGACGTGAGGACACGATGATGTGAAGTATGTAGACGAGCCTGAAAAGAAAAACGTGATACCACATGTGAGGCCTTGTGACGTGATAATATTGTTAGCCTCGTATCATCCGGTCATGCTAAACAATTCTAAATAACACATTCTACGTTTTTATCTCGTGACAAGAGCATGCGTGATATCACGTGAGTTTGTGTGACGTGATGATTGGTAAAGTTATGTATTTTGAAAAAGTAAGGAAAAGGAATTTTTTATTTGAAAAGGCAGGAAAAATGGTTTGTTTTTAAAAAGTCAGGGAAAGTGATTTGTTTTTAAAAAGTCAGGGAAAGGGATTAGTTTTGAAAAAGTCAGGAAAAGGGATTTATTTTGAAACAGGCAGGAAAGTGATTAATTTTTAAAAAGTCAGGGAAAGTGATTTATTTCTTGTTTCGGTGCTTCCTTTTTTTCCAAACCCACTCTAACAAACTCATTAATTCGCGTAGTTCATTTGTGCCATCCTCGTTCATAATCTGTTATTAAAATTACAAAGTGGGCGTAAGTTTTTTTTTTTTTTTTTTTTATTTTTCCCTCGTGATGTTTTGATTTCTTCCTACTTCGCCCCCTGGCGAGAAATGTGGTTTCTTAAAAAGCATGACGTCATCTGGATAAGTGCATTTGGCGGAGGTGTAATAGGACTACAGGGTGTCCCCCTCGAAGTGGACACCATCTGTTAGACACTTCACCCCCACCCCCTCATCCCACCCAATGTCAGCTCGGCAATTTCGATTCGCAAGCAGACAGGGACCGAAATTGACCCGCTGCGTGGTCCCGCTCTGGGTAAAATGGTCCTAAGCCCTTAAAAATTAAGATTCCAATCGTACTTATCACGCCCACAGTTTTAATTTCAATACTTTTTTTTTTTCTACTTTTGCTCGCAGGAGTTTTGATCGCTACGTTGTTGTGCTTCGGAAGTCCGATCCAGGAAACGTTCGTGTGCGGTGATTTCAACATTTTCGGACACTCGGAAGACTGAGCGGAATTTAAGGTAATTTAAAGCGATTCAAAGGTAACTTAAAGTTGTTTACGGCACGGCAAGCCTCGCTTTTTCACGGTGAACCCAATTGTTTTCTAGGTTAAGGTAGGTGTTCGGTAATGGGGTGCAAGTTTGAGGGTGTGCTGGCTCTAGCTTGTGGCGAAATGTGCGTGGGGACATTTTAGACGTGGAAGTCAGGAAAAGTGATTTGTTTTGAAAATGTTACGAAATGTGGTTTGTTTTAAAAAAGGCAGGGAAAGGGATTGGTTTCGAAATTGTCTGGAAAAGGGGTTTATTTTTTGAAGAATAGGTCTATAGGAAAAGTGAGTTATTTTTAAATGGTCAGGAAATGGGATTTAATTTTAAAATTGTCTGGAAAAAGGGTTTAATTTGAAAAAAGTCATGGAAATGGATTTGTTTTTAAGAAGTCGTGAAAAGTGGTTTGTTTTTAAAATGGTCAGTGAAAGTGGTTTATCTTGAAAAAGGCAGGAAAAGTGATTTGTTTTGAAAATGGTCAGGGAATGTGGATTAATTTGAAAAAGGCATGAAAAGGGATTTGTTTTGAAAATGGTCAGTAAAAGTGGTTTAATTTGAAACATTTATGAAAAGTGATTTGTTTTGAAAATAGTCAGGGATTGAGGTTTAATTTGAAAAAGTCGTGGAAATTTATTTGTTTTTGAGAAGTCGGGAAAAGTGGTTTGTTTTAAACAAATGCAGGAAAAGGGGTTTGTTATAAAATTGTCTGGAAAAGTGTTTTATTTTGAAAATGGTCAGGGAAAGTGGTTTAATTTGAAAAAGTCTTAAAAATGAATTTGTTTTGTAAAAGTCATGAAAAAGTGTTTGTTTTTAAAAATAGTCAGAAAAAAGGCAGGAAAAGGGGTTTGTTTTGAAAACGTCGCGAACAGTGGTTTGTTTTAAAATTGTCTGGAAAAGTGTTTTATTTTGAATATGGTCAGGAAAAAAGGTTTGTTGTGAAAAATGCAGGAAAACATGTGATTTATTTTGAAAATGTCGTGAAAATTTGTTTTTAAAAAGTCAGGAAAAGTGGTGGTTTGTTTTTAAAATGGTCAGTGAAAGTGGTTTATTTTGAAAAAGGCAGTTAAAGGGGGTTGTTTTGAAACTTATAAGAAAAGTGGTTTATTTTTAAATGAAATTATGGAAATGGGATTCATTCTTAAAAGTCAGGAAAAGTGATTTATTTTAAAAATGGTAAATCAAAGGGATTTGTTTTAAAAAAATCATGGAAGAGATCCATTTTAAAAAAAATCAAGAAAAGTGACTTGTTTTGAGAAATTCAAGAAAAGGGATTTATAGTTTTCATTCAATTTGGCTTTTTTAAACCACAAAAAAATTGTTGATTACACGTCCGACTATTTAATTGTCACGACTGTTCGCTTACCTTATAATTAAAAACAATATTTCAATTAGTTATGAGTTATAAAGCTGATATGACGAATAAGAAATTACTTTTTAATTGAAGATTGTATATTGCGTGATACCGAGACGAATACAAAATACTGAATTTGCACAATATTTGAAATTGGATCCTGATACGGCTTGAAAGTTACTAAACATAAGTGTCCTATTTGCGAATTTCTAGTCGCCGGGAAAAGGTCAGGGAAATTTGTTTTCAAAAACTGGAAAATTCAGGAAATTTAAAAAAAAACCTTAATTATTGTCACGGAGGCTGTGGTGAAAATGGGCTCACAGGTGTTTTATAAGTTTACAATTTAGTAGCTTTTAATGAAATGAGAAAACCGTTTCCTGAATAGATAAGAAATACGTTTCGTGAAATGTGTCAATTAATTAGAAATCTCAATTGAATGCAGATAGTTGTGTGACATCTGGAACTGATTCGTGAGCTCACGTGATGTTATTGCAAGAACTCACATTTTTAACCGTGATATCGTACAATGGATTTTTACTACAGAATTTTAAAACTGGAGCATATAGTTGAGCCGGCTACAGACTATCATCACGTCACGTGAGCTCGCGTGATGTGATGGCAAGAACTCACATTTTTAACCGTGATATCGAGCAATTAACAAACAGCTGTCACATACGGGACAGCTTTAAATTTTGACCATTTGAGGTAAAACTAAACAGATTTAAATACTTTTTGGCTTATCTTGCTTCCGAATGAATTAGTCAGCGTTGAATTGCTATTTTTTTATTCGTTAATCAAATAGATTTTATATGAAGTAGATTAAGAAGTTGTAGAGGTGGTCCAGGTGGATCCACTTTGGTCCGGTTTTGCATTTTGGCTACATGTACCAAAACTCGATTTTTAAAACCTAAAATACGACAGTTTTTTTTTTTTTTTTTTTCCGTACGCCGTTAGGAATCCTCTTTAAATTTTTTATTTTTTTTTATTTTGGCGAGGTCACACGTTTTGTCTTCCTCGCTATTTGCATTTTCTCTGTTGCTCGATTCGAATGGGGGTGTCAAATCATGGGGAAATTATAGTTTCTAATACCAGGAAGGGAAAAATATGAGACGGACATTTTTGTTGTTGTTGCATTCTGGGAATTTTTAAGGTTGTTTTTGCTTGTTTTTGTACAGTTTTGTCTGTTTTTTTTTTATCTCAGATATAGAAGATAGACTCTGGTTAGACGGAAATAAACCAGCTGAAACTAGGAGCAGCTGCTCTTTGCTTTTTACCCTTCGCATTTGAACAGTTTTATTCACATGTGGGAGATTATTGAGAGAGAAAAACGCAACGCCTTTTTTAGGCCAGGGATGCAGCGCCCTCTGGCGAGGGATATGCGAAACGTCAATTAAGGTTAATTTCAGGCATTTAGCACGTTTATTGCCTCGCAATAACGTTCGTTATATCGAGCGGCTCGTTGAAATGAGATGCTAATAGATGAATGCTTAAAAAATTAAGGCTAATTTCAGGCATTTAGCACGTTTATTGCTTTGCAATACTGTTCGTTATATCGAGCAGTTCGTTCTACTGAGATGCTAACGCATATGATAGGTATAGGCCGAGGTATTTTGGCCGTGACCATCCTCTCTGTTCGTTATATCGAGCGGTTCGTTGTAATGAGATGCTAATACATGTAGATGAATGCTTAAAATTAAGGCTGATTTCAGGCATTCAGCACGGTTATTGCCTTGCAATACTGTTCGTTATATCGAGCGGTTCGTTCTACTGAGATGCTAACACGTGATAGGTATTTTGGCCTTAGCCATCCTCTCTGTTCGTTATATCGAGCGGTTCGTTGTAATGAGAGGCTAATAGATGAATGCTTAAAATTAAGGCTAATTTCAGGCATTCAGCACGTTTATTGGCTTGCGATAACGTTCGTTATATCGAGCGGTTCGTTCTACTGAGATGCTAACACGTGATAGGTATTTTGGCCTTAGCCATCCTCTCTGTTCGTTATATCGAGCGGTTCGTTGTAATGAGAGGCTAATAGATGAATGTTGAAATTTCGTGTCGTAATCTGTTGACAAGCCACACAACAGGCTTGATGATAAGGACTACGAAAAAGGAAATGACGTCACTCTGGTGACGTGATGGAACTTGTGTCGCCTGTTTTCTTACATCACGTGATCTTCTTGAAGACGTGCAATGTGCCAAGATTTGCTTTTTTTTATTAAAGTTGAAATCGACAATGAGACGTTGTCCTACATTCGGAACATTTCTGTCTAGAAGAATGTATCGCTGACTCATTTGTCGCGGTCACGAATTCTGTCTTAGACGAAATATAAGTCCTGTTGATTTCTAGTGAATTTCAATGAGCGCGTGGGCACAGACTGGATAAAATGCGTGACCTCGCCAAATGGAGAAAAACGAGAAATGGAGGATTGAAGAATATGCACATGTTACGAATTCTTGTCTCGTCTTGAACGAAATAAAAATCGGATAAATTTCGTCTTGAACGAATTAAAAATCAGATAAATCTCGTCTTGAACGAAATACAAAAAATCGGATAAATCTTCCATTAAACGAATTGAAAATCTGATAATCATCGTCTTGGACTAATTAAAAATCGGATAAATCTTGTCTTAAACGAATTAAAAATCTGATAAATCTCGTCTTGGACGAAATAAAAATCGGACAAATCTTGTCTTGAACTAAATAGATATCTGATAACGTCTTGAACGAATTAAAAATGGGATGAATCTCGTCTTGGACGAAATAAAAATCGGAGAAATCTCATCTTGAACGAATTAAAAATGGCATAAATGTTGTCCTGAACGAATTAAAAATAGGACAAATCTTCTCTTGAACGAAATAAATATCGGATAAATCTTGTATTAAACGAATTAAAAATCTGAGTTTGGCGAGGTCACGTATTTCATCCAAGCAGCGCGTATAGAGACTCGCTGTCCAGCTACATCTATAGGCTAATAACGAGGAATTCGTCCGATTTTCATTTGGTCTAAAACGAGATAAATATCGTGACCAAGACTGATTTCTGTTTCCCTTTAAGTTCGCCAGACGGCGCATTCCCAGTTGTTTTCTTCCTGGCTGAAATTGAGGTTAATTTTGTCAGTTATTTTGGTTCGCTTTTCGTTCTGGCTGTTTGTTGTTTTTATCGTGCTTCTCAACTGGCAAATGTCACCCCTAAATGAACGAAACGCGTTGAAAACCTAGCATCCTAATTGCGAACGCAGCGCCACCTGCGACGCTCCCATTAACGCCTTTTACCACCGATTAACCTTCCATTGAAAACAACGAAAATATGCATTTTTTGACTAAATAGTTTTATGCTGCCCTTTGACTTTAAGCCTAATCTCCGTAGATTAACATGGGACAATGCCCCCGAATCACAACCTTAAAGTTGGCTTTTCAACAATGCATCCGTGCATTGCTGTTGTGCCTCCTATTAGGGGCTATGTGAAAAAAAAGTTTAAAATCTACAAAATTATAATTTTAATAGATAGGTTTTAATTTAAATTTCATATAGTTGTGAAATATAAACTCCCATCTATATTTTACACAAAAAGCTCAATAAACTCACATTTTAAAACTATTGTGTTGCCCTTTGACTTTAAGCCTAATCTCCATAGACTAACATGGGACAATGACCCCGAATCACAACCTTAAAGTTGGCTTTGCTGCAATGCATCCGTGCAATGCTGTTACCACTTGGTCCTTGAAATCCTTGCTTTTTTTTCTAGCGAATGTACAAAACACTTGAGTCATTTAAAAATTAAGGAATGAACCTTAAAATCCTTGAATTTTTTTCCCAGGAATTGTTTATCTGGGACAAATTAAATGTCATAATTGTGCAAATGAAAGTAATCATCCCCTTATTTTCATATTTTTTTGTGTATTTACCCCCACCTCCAACATGGGTTGTTTTTGGCTGAATTTCAAAAAGCAGAGATCGAGGACACGTCAGAATATCTCATGGAAAAATATTATTTCCCTTCCTTCTTCCAACATCATAACTATTGAGCAAGCAGCGCCCCCAAACCGTTTTATTTTTGGGGGTTAAGGTAGGCCTAAGTGTCATTGCCCCCGCCCCAGAATCTCTTACTGTTTTTCTCAATTTTATTTTTATATTTTTCTTACAAAACGCACGTCATTTCCCCAAAATTTTCCGTTTTCTGGTTACTTCTTTTCTTACACAACGTGTGTGGGTGTCCTACAACCTCCCCCCCCCCAGTCACACACACACACACACACACCCTCACCCCAAACACTCGAAAGTGTGATTTTTTTCTAAAGAATCTTTAGTGTTTTTAGAAATCACGTTTTATAGTAATCTGAATTAGGGAAGAGTGGGGCACATTTGAACATATTTTTTCCCCCAGCTATATAATTGTGCTTATTTTAATTTCCAACACTATAGTTGGTTAGTTTATGTATTTATCTCTATATTCTCAATTTTTTGCTAGAATCTTAATTGAATTGTTAGTGTTTTAAATCATTTGAAATTTTTATTGAAAATTATTCAAATCTGCCCCATGATGGTGAGCAGATTTGAGCAGTTACACTAATTTTAATTTAAAACAGACAAATAATTACCTTATCATATTTGAACCCAATTTTGTTTAAACGTGTCTATTGAGCACAAAATGAACTATTTTAACGTACTTTGTATTTGTCTAGCTTAAGACCAAAAGCTTTTTTGGCTTTGTACAATCGCACCATAGTTAGGCTATTCTGACAAAACAGAGGCATGCACCACGATCAATACATAAACATGTACAAATTTGAACATATTTAAACTATTTGAATGTTTTATTTATGCAAAACTAAATTAAAACAAATATAAATAGGCAATTGGCACATTGAAATGTGCCCCAGTCATGCTGTTTAAGTGCCCCACAATGCATCACTAGGCTTAGTGCTTTCAATGACTATGTGGAACTGTAATATCTTAAATGCTGACCAATCCATAAAATAATTCACTAAAAGAACTAAATATAGGTATCATTTGTAACCAATCCTTGCTAGAAATAGATCCCTATTAAATATTGCGAACTTCAAACTTAAAAATTAGATTAACTGTCGAAAAACATGAAATCCAGCATAAGTTTGTGTGCAGGATTTCCACAAACTTGAAACTACATACCAATATATGTATGTAGTTTTGGTGCTACCACATACTCATACATTTGAAATTGAAAAAAAAAACTATATATAATTGAAATAAAGAAACACTGTCTACAATAATCTTAATGTTCAAATGTGCCTCACTCTCCCCTACGCTTTGAAGAGACATGCACTCCAGGTGACAGCACCATAGGCATCATCTTAAGGTGCAAACTGAATTAACCAGTTAATTCTTAGAAATATATATGCTTATCTTACGTAAAGGACAGCGAGTCTGATAAGCCTTAAACGAATATACCATATATTGACCTTTTCAAGTTGGAAACCAAAAATGCCAGCTAGGCACCCGATGAAGGCTTACCATCCCGCTAAAAAACCAAAACCTTGCGCGTAGGAATAAAAGTACTAACTTGGTAAAATATCAGACACATTGTCCATAAAATATCAAACTCACTACCGTTCCAAGCATGGAAAGTAAACATTAGTTCAAAATATTTCTCCGCTACCTCCATCCGGAAGTGTCGTTGGGTGCCACGTACGTACATTTACGTATCGGAACCTCGTGTCAATTTCATCGTCGACTTTTCATTTCAATTACTGTTTGTCGAAGCTGACGTTGATTCGATTTGAATTATTTCTATTCGGCTGCCTGCTAAAGATTTGCATTTCTAGATCTTGTTTTTGTTTCTTTTTTTTTTTCCTCCTCCTCTTTTTACGCGTATACGATGTGTTTAGCCTGGCGTAAATCGTAGCAAATCTGTTTTCGTTTCTGTATACCCTCCAAGTGTATTATTTGATTTAATAACGCGGGCTTCACTTTCTATTAAGGATGCAATTAATTTGGACTGGAAGGAGACCTGCCACGACCACTGTTAGTGTCGTATCTCTCCTCCTAATTTAGCCTATGTGCTATTTTGCGAGCTGAACCTTGTATTGCTTTAATTAGTTTAATATTCCTCCATTTTTCCGATTCGCTGGTCATTGCCATTCATTCGTGATTTTTGGCTGGCGAATGTTTGTTGGAAATAAATGATTGACGATAATTAGATCGCGATCAACTGCAGCTGTCACTTTGAAACTTTTCAATGTCTCCTCCTATTTTATCCCCCCACCCCCCCTCCCCCTCCTCCTCATTTTATCTTCGACGTTGTTTCCGACTGCTTATACTTTCGATTTTATATAACTTACAATTCGCCTCTTTTCATTTTGATATATATAGTCATTGACGACAACCCTTTTCCTATAAAACATTTTTCCTATAAGACCATGTCGATGCCATTCTCTTAATAGGCTTTTAATAACGCTCAATTTCGACATCCTCACAAATCAATCATCTGAAGATGGTGGAAGAGGAAGGTCACGTGATGGTGTCCACTAAAATTGTATTGTCCATGGTGGAAAAATTAAACCGTGCATACTTGTAAATGATATCTGGTCATTCTTAAATATAAACCTAAAATGAGGTTTGAAATGACAATACACAATAAAAAATTGAACTAATATTTCCACGAAATTTAATTTGTAATATGTAAGGATGCATTTTTATTTCACTTTTTTCATGTCTTATTTCGAAAATATGTAACTAATTTATAGATGAAATGGTGAAATGTAGAAAGCATCTTTGCATCTTATTTTGAAGACATCTTAATTTAAGATATTTTGATTTGCAGTATTTTATTTTATTAAGACTTAATGATACGAACATCTTTATACTAAAAATACTTGATTTTATTATGAGATCACAATAGAAGATAAAATAATCAGCACGATTTATAATTTTTATTTCGGTTAATCGTTGTACATTTTATGAATCTTAGTGTAATTTTTCAAAAATGCCATCAAACATCATATTATATTTGTGTAATTTAGGGGCTAAAAAGACGGTTTGTAATAAAATCAAATTTTATATATAAATTTAATATTAAATAAGAATTTAAGCAAATTGAATTTATCAATATGTGACCATTACTAACCATTTGGGCATAATAGTCATTATTTATCCAAAACAATTTTAAAATTAGAAAAATAGTTTTAAACTCTACCTCTAATAACAATTTCGGATTTCTATTTGATATATTCAATAGAAAACGTTTGTTCGTGACACTTAAGCCAAATTTAATCTATTCAAAAAATTGTATAAGCTTTAATTATCATAGATGTACTTAATTGCCAGGATAATGTATTTTGAATAATGTTCATATTATTGTTTTTGCTCATATTGGATATTGAATTAACTCCACAATCACGTACATACATTTATTATCAAAAACCTGGCTTGTGTACAAATCCTAAATATAAATTTGAATAAGATCATATAAACTCTTTGTTGTTTTGATTAATACTTTAATCTCTATTGTCCGTTATTCATGTCGTGTTCATTAGGTTTAAACACTACTCTTTGGCCTTTTTCCTTCCCTCGTTGTTATTTATGGTTTGTATTCAAAATGTGCGATAAATTTCAATTGAAGTTGTATTTTTGAACTGCTACGGAGTTTAATCCCATCGTAATCCCGGTCATTTCGTACGGCTACTTTAAATTACTTCCGCTGGAGCAAACACTCAATGAGCCATTTTTACTGCTCTCCCGATGTCAACTTAGGATTAATACCTCGATTATAAAACGCTGAATCAGGACATGCCCACACAAAATTTATCGATTTACAACGACGATACAACATCTCCGCTTTATTAACACCCCTGTATCATACTCCATCCTCAACATGACTGTCCATTGTCCACTCCATTCTTTTTAATTCAATAGAAGTTATCATGTGCGACATTATCCTGATCTCCAACACTAGTAAATTTTTTTAACTCTAATGAGTTATCTAAAATATCAGAATATTAACACATATAAACACAAAAATACACATGTGTGCTGCCCCTTAACGGGTGGCAAACACTACGAACATGCGAGCATGCAATGTTTGCCTAACTACAGGGGCAGCATTTTAACGAAAATGTTTATGCATATACATATATCAACGAACCCCGTGCGATATGACATATATATATATATATGTGTGTGTGTTAACATGTAAAATTGCATAAAGTTTGTGAAACATTTTCGTTGAAATACCTCATTGGCTGCCCCTGTAGATAGGCAAACATTGCATGCTCGCATGTTCGTAGTAATTGCCACTAATTAGGGGCAGCAAACTATGTGCATTTTCGTGTTTTGACTGATTCTAGTCGAGTTCTATATATAGAAAAAAATAATCATGGTATATATATATATATATATATATATATATGATTCTTTTCAAAAGCAGATTTCTTAAAAATCCAGGATTATCAGATGTTGGCTAAGCATTTGACAAGCCGATACTTTGATTTTTGAGCTGTCTATCAGATTTGTATATGCAATGTTTGAATTAGTTTTGATTCATAGCTTCTGACTGATACACGATAACTTTCAAAAATACATAATGTAACAGCAAACTAAATAATATGTAAAACTGCAACCATAATCAATAACTATTAAATAAAACGCTTATCCACACTATCGTTTAAGAAAAAAATTTCAAAGCAATACTAACCTCAACAATAACCTACAAGGTAACTTTCTGGGCTTGCACAACAGATATAAACATCTTAAAATTGTTCTCGAAATAAGATAAGATACATATTCGCAAATTGAAATGCATCTTTTGAGTTTATTTTGTTTAACATAACTTTTTTTAAAAATCAAACTAATTTTTAGATAAATTTAAAAACAAGAAACAAAAAAATATTAACACACACGCAATACTAAATCAACATCTACCAAAAAACCACTCCAAAAAAATACTTGGTAAAGTATACTAATTGTACTTTTTTTGAATGACGGTAAAGTATACTTAGAAAAGAGTACTTGATTTTCAGTTAGTATATTCAACTCAGTACCCTACAGTCAGCTAACAAATGTCATGTGCTAGGGAGGCGGGGGGAATTTGTTATAATAATACATACTAAGTGCACTATTTTTGGAGAACTTAGTATACTTAGTATTCAGAAAAGTATACTTAGTACACATAAGATTTTGACAAGATGAGTCAGACCGAGTCCTGTAGTGTTAAGACACTTTGCATATAATTTAAGATTTTTTGATTTGCGGTGTAACTAAACCCGAATACGGTTTATGAAATTTGACGATATGCTGAAATGTCATGCCTGTCACTATTGGTGTCATGAAATCCAGCTGGAGCACAGTGGTCTCGGTCTCTTCAATTTGCCACAAAGATTGTCAACAGTGAGTGATGTAACCAAACGAAGGAGGATATTATATCGTCATCTGGGAGGAATCTAGCATTCAGAAAACACGTTTTTTTTTGTGCAACCCTCGATGTGATGCAAAAACGGTGTTGTCGTTTCCGTCATACTTTTTTATGTCCTTTAGTAATTGCTTGGACAGCATTAATTTTTCAACCGCCCTCGATCTTATATTAATGTGTTATCTTTTTTTGCCTTTTCTAATTCCTCCCTCATCGATTTGAGGAATTGGCAAAGCTAATGTAATACGTGGGAAAGGCATAACGATCTCCCTTTTATCGGATTAGATCGTCTTAATTAATGTCTTACCTACGACTGTGAGATATCCGACTTGGGTTTTTACGGGTTCTGTGTTAATCTGGCACATGTAACTCCCTTTATCCGTTTCCCGGATGTCTCGGATCTTCAGGATCCATCCTCTGTGGTTGTTGTACGAAATGCTAATCCGAGGATTACGAGTAATGACATTGTGATGGACAGTCAAAATGGTCGAACGGTCAAAGTGAATCCAGGCCACCTGAAATGAGAAAAAATTCAAATTTAGTTCATCAAAATCAAAATTTTAAAGCTTACATTCAAGCTTTTGAACTTTGGGATTAAATTGTATTTTGGTGCTCACACCTTTTTTATAGTTAAACTATTAGTTTAACTATAGTTTTTAATTATAATATTTTTAATAGTAATTAAACCATAGTTTAAAACCAAACTAACCCAATGCTGGGAGCTACATGTATATCGACATCGACATGCCAACATTGGGTTAAATTTATGTGTCATAAAATGTTGGATTACAGTTACTCAACTTTGGGTTGCAGTTACCAACACAGGTTTTGGTAAACATAATGCCCAAAATTGGGTAAGTGTAGCATTTATGCAATTTATAATCAACTCATAATTGGGTAGCTTTATACCTAGCCTTGTGTAAAGATTAATTAACTATTGGGTTATTTTATGGTGATTTTTATACCCAAATTGAAATGGGCTAAATTCAAAAATTAAAAGTAGGCCTACATGTTTTATATTTTCTAAAAAAAATTAAATTAAGATGATTATAAAATTACATGCAATGTCATATGTTTTAATAAGATATATATCAAACTATAAAAATATCTTTATTTTAAATAACGCTTGTTAAGATCTATCAAAATATACAAGACGAACCTATCATAATCTTAAAACTTTCGTTTTGTAATTAGATATATTTTAAACTTGTTCCCATGGAAAAATGTATATTTTTACCATAGAAACAGCTTGTTTAATATGAATTTTGATGTTCAGAATGGGCCTTTATAATTTTTAGCCTCGGCATTTAGGGGATTGAATAGCAATTTCATTCTTCCGTAAAATCCATGGATTATCGATTTCCTATTTTCTCCAATCTTCTTGCCTCGCTTATAAATTATAGCGATTATGTAGATATAATTGCTACCTAGGCCAATTCATTTCTATAGCAAAGATCTCTTAAGGTATTATGGGACGACATGGTTCATGGGCTCATCCTAATTCCACCCCCTCTGTTTTCCTCCCCCTCGATTCTGTAGGCTCATGAATGCCTGTTTTTTTTATCTCCATTTAATAGTTTTGTACGTATAAGCTCGTCATTATTTTTGAAGTACCAACTATGTAATCGTAGAGTTCAAGTTTAATTTCCAACGGTAAAGGAACAAGCTTTGTGAACGTAAAGTTCGTAGCAGAATTATAAAACCACACATAAGGTGTGTTTTTAACCTTAAGTACAATTAATTTAAGAGGTACAAAATATGTAATGGCTGGAGTATTAATACAGACACATGTTAATGCATCATCGAAATGATGATCAACCAATGTTGATAGAAGTGTAATGATAGTCATTGTGGAAAAATGATGAATTTTAATTTTTGATGATTAAATTTATTTTAAAACATCTTCCCATGATCATGATCTTTTTTTTTCCTTATTGTACATTTTATGCCGCCTATTCAAGGTTAAAATGTTACAGAATCGGTTTCCTTACAATGATAAAAGCTGATATTTACATGTATGTCTGTCCGACAATCTTACAATTGAGTCACTTTTATAGTCGCGCCATCTAGCGTCACAAAAATGCAATTAACGACTTGCATCAATCATGGTGGTCGTCCATAGATGACGTCACGCACTATAAAGGGGGGAGGGATATCACATTTGTGACGTTCTAAGACGAGGGAGAGGGGTGATTTAAGAAATGTAACTATAGGGTACATAAAAAAACTCAAAATGCGCTTCTTTAATAAGTTTGATTAAAATATTTTTGCCAAATTCAATTTTTCATTAATTTTGCCTCCTTTTTACGGAGGTAATACATATATGTTTGCCCCTATAATATCAGAGGGCATCACCACATAAGACATACAGACTACATTGACAAAAAAAAACAAATATTCTATGGGTAAGAGCTTTGTGACGTCAAATTTGAGGGCGGGTTAGCCTTTTTGTGACCAAGTGTGACATGGGGGTGGTCGAAAATATGGCAAAAATGCATGACGTCATTTATGGACAGTTCCTTGGTGCAATCTTGGGCCGCTAGTCTTTTAAAAAATATGAGTTTGGTTTATATAAATAATAAAATTATATTTTAAGCCACTAAAGGCCAGTTGCATCAACTAAGGTGAAAATTTAAGGTTTATTAACCTCGGGTTAAAATATATCTCCAGGTTAGCTGTATGTGTTGCACCAATCAATCCTTGATAAATTAACCCAGGTTATGAACCCCATGTTTAACCATGCAGAAAACAAAATGGCCTCCATCTTATTTAAGGTTAACTGAGGTTAACCCTGCCTACTGGCTGGGTTAACCATTCTCTCCATTTATTCCCTAACCCATGCTTGTGCAATGCAAGGGTGAGTTAACCTAGTGTTATAAAGCAGGTTAACCCTAGGTTATTCTTAACCTCTATTGGTGCAACCGGCCCTTAGAAATTATTCCACGAGCGTATTCGATATCCTTTTACCAATATTGTAAATGATAATAGTAGTCGAATCAGATCTTTGTTTTAAAACAATGCGATTTACAATGTATTACATTATTACGAAAAAGAGGTTTACAGATTTCAAAAATAACAAAGAAACCTCATTATAACTCGTACAAAAGATAGACTAATTAATACATAATTGTTAGCAATTATAATGGTTTGATTTTCGATTTTTTTTTCGTTGGCAGATGAGCTTTCCTTAATTTTTTTTCTAAGTTTAATTTCATGCGTAAGAATGCATGAAGCCTGCTTAAAATCTAAATTTTTTCTCGTATGAAAACATGCATTTTTTCCTTAACAGTATATGCAGTAAATTTCACGCTCTGTCTGTTATGCATTTCAGCATATGATATCGGATAGCATTTCTGTCGCTGACAGTTTCAATGCGATCATGCTTCCTCGTGCTCAGTTTTTTTTTATTTTCGCATTAAATGAATTTTCTGTTTCAATATTGACTTTATTAAACGTCGATTTTGTCTATTTCGACTGGTTGGACTAGAGAGAGAGCTCATCTTTTCCTAGATCACGACCGTTGTAAAATGTACTTTTATCTTTGTAGCCGCGGGGTTGAAATAGAAATGTTTGTACGAAAGACCATCGGGGGAGCTCTCGGCCTAATGTTCAAAAATCAACTTGGAGAAACGGACTTGACCGCCATCAATTTCTTATTACTTTTTATCCCTCAAGGAATTGATTCAATCCTTATCCTGCTTTATCTCATAAGCTTTTATACGTTGCGGTCGAATCCTCGCAAAATAGTCGATGCGGACGATAACCGTGGATGATGTCAAATGTTTAAAAAATATTAAATATTAAATGACTATTTTTGGTGGATTAGTATAAATACATTATATGTATATATATATAATTATATATACACTCGGAAGGAATTTTGACCTCCGGTGCGATAGGAGTAAATGTCGATTTTTTATACCGACCCGGAGAAATTTTCTTATTGGCTTGTTTCATTTTGATTGACCCTTGAATAAGGTTCGAACTTTGACCTTCCGTGCGACATAAGATATATATATACCCAGAGAAATTTTTCCCAATTGTTTGTTTCATTTTGGTTGACCCTTGGGTAGGAACTTTGACCTCCCTTTCGATTTGAGATATATATACCCGGAGAATTTTTTACCATTGGTTCGTTTCATTTTGGTTGACCCTTGGGTATGTCTCAGGAATTTTGGTTGACCCCGGGCTTTTCTCACAAATAAAAACCACAGAAGCCAAAAAAAAAAGTTTTCTGGGTATATACACTGTATATGCATGTGCCAAGATTTTCTCCACTGTCTAAAACCCCAAGACCAAATACCATTAAACATGAAATCCTAACTAACCCTTAAACTAATTACAAGAACACTGGACTAAACTTTCAAGTATAACAAATCTCTATGTACACTTTATAAACTTAATTTGAGCGAACAATCACCCCTGACATATTAATTCTGATTTATATATTTATTACTCATGAGTTATTAATTTTTTGCTACACAGCCTTAGTAATTTGTATTGTACTATTGATTATAACGTTTTCTCAGATTCTATCTGCTCTTAGATAATGCAATATTGATGGGCTAGACCAATCAAGAAATGGGTCGCCTGTTCATGATGCCATTATCTGCATATGTAATGAATGCTAGATATACTCATCATCAGATTTTTTGGAAAGATGTAATTAATCACTTACAATATCATAAATGCACGCAAACATTTTGTTGACATATAATCAAAAAAGTTTGGAATACAGATGATGGCTTTGTTTTTCCTTAACAGATTACCAATACGTTTCTTTGATCAAAATGATAATCATCTACATCACAATTTTTTAAACCGATGTGCCACTCAAATTTGCAGATTATATAGTGGTCATAGTTTATCCTTTTCATACTAAGCTGCAACTTTATGTGCCATAAAGTTGCTGAAACTGAAACAGAAACTGAAAAAAAATGGTGAAACTGAAATAATGTATTATTATTTTTGCCCCTGAATGAAGGCAATCACTACGAACTATATGTTGTATGTAATGATTGCCGATCTACAGGGGCAACCAAGTGCACCAGTTCTACACACGTTGCCTGGTAAAAAAGGATGCTTTACACAATTTGAAGCATTTTTCATTGATTACAAATTAAATGCAAATAGAAAACATTAGAAATGTTAATCTATATTAAATAAAGAATGGTATCCAGGTGTGCAGCCCCTTGAAAGTTGGCAATCACTGCTAGCATTTGAGTATGCGACAAGTACAGGGGCAGTTTAATGGCCCTGGTTCTACTGTACGTCGCATTGTTTTTCCAAACGTGTAGACATAAGCCTACACGTTTGGATGGCTCCTGGCTTACGTTAACACTTCCCCTATCCCTTTGTAAAGCCGATTTTTCAGCTCTCGGCTTATCTTTCATTGCCAGCTCGAAAATATCAAAACAGTGAGACTTCGTAAAAACCGGGAACTTCCCCTATAACTTTTTACGAAGTCTCGTGTCAATTCTAAAATTTCGAACCGAAGGTAATGAGCTTTAAGCGAATGAACTAGTTTTAAATTCACGGAATTTCGACTCCAAGTTAATTTTTTGATTCAATACAATTCAACTCAGTACCCTACAGTCAGCAAACAAATGCCATTTCTTGGGGGGGTTGTCGTACCCATTTTCAGGACAATTCTGCTGCGTCAGTAGCAGACTGACCCATCATCATTGTTAAATTGAATTTGAAATGAGTTTACGCTATCACTATGAAGATTATTCCATCATCTAATCGCATGCAAAAAGAAGGACCAATAGTAAGCATCCGTTTTTGCACGAAGCTCCGTCAATGTTTTAGAATGATTATGTCTACTTCTTAAACGTTTATTAGGCACAAAAATATTTGAAACAAGGTGAGAATTATCAGGGAGATTGATACGTTCAAACAAGCCCATAGATAAGCTTTTGCTTCTGGACCTCAACGAGTCCCAATTTAGAGAGTGAAGCATTTCCGTTACACTCGCCGTATTCTGATAGCTGCCCTTAACAAATCTGGCTGCCCTACGTTGGACCATATCCAGAATCATAGTTATCCTGTGAGGATTTCAGACAGGAGCGCAATACTCCAACATGGGGCAAACTAGAGTCGTGTAGCCAGTCTACGCTACATTTTCCGAACATTCGTGAAATACTCGTTGAACAAATCTCAAGCGTTGGTTCGCTGCCCCGAAAAGGTAGTTTTCAACCCTGGTACCAAACCTGAGGACCATTAGGTAACATTAAGATAAGACCATGATAAAAATAAAAATGGATCTAAGAACACTTAATTAGCAGGGTTTTTAATAGTTTATGTGTATATGTGAGCTTTTAAGGCAATCGGTTATATGGAGTACACATTTGTTTTGAAAGGCGCCATTCTTGTCTTAGCGCCATAGGCTCTCGGTAACCCGGTTCTTATGTTTAAAAAAGCAAACTTGTCTCGGCTGTCAACGTGTTTTGCCTTAAGAACCTATTGCATTTCGAAGAATCTGTGTTTAAATATTAACTAAATTTTTCAAAAAACATTGATCGCTGTGTATTTTAATGTTTGCATAGTTACAATATTGAGCCAAAACAGTTTTCTTAGAAAGTAGATATAAATGCATCTATAGTTCTCGAAATCTTTAATTGTATCTAGATTACTTCTAAGAAATATTAAACGACAGAATGAACTGAACAACCACAAGAACAATGTCGTCTCATGAATAGGAAACTGTAACCAAATAATGCTTGACAAACTGATTTCCAATTTATTTCCACTTTAGTAGAAAAGTGATTATTTTCTGAGAATTTCATTTTCTGAATAAGTTGTTTGCATACAAAAAATGCTTCGTAAACTTTAGAAGCATTAGTATTGTACCAGACGATTGACAACATCTGATGACATCTGCATTTTTTGTGTATGAATTCTACAAATTAGGCACCTCTACATGATATGACCATGACAATTGTTCAACAATTAGAATAAAATATAACTTAATTTAAAGAAAAGGTATAGGAAGATCTCATTGTTAATTCTGAGATATTCAGATGGATATTAATATCACAGCATAAGAGGTGAACTAGGATGAAAGCTCTATGGATTTTCAGGTTGCCAATGCACCTGCATCGCCGACTGGTGGTAGGGTAGGAACGCTAAGCGCTCAAATTTGAAAATTGAATTATCATCATTTTTCATCATTTATAAATCTGATTTAAAATAATAAGAAATATCTGCAAAGGTAAATATTCGTATTGGCAATTTTTAAATTCGTGTCAATGGCCTAGCATGTGCACTATATTGCCTATATGTGTAGATGGAATTTTGTATGTTCCTAGTCACATGGGGCGTTGCAAGCGCTTTGGCTACCCTAAATACTGATTCTCCTCTTATACAGTGTTCATATATATTACATGACACAAATGATCTGCATAATATGTATTCATAATTTTGATGCTTCACTTGTTTTTATAGGATAGCATTCATAAACAGTGAAATCTCTCTTTAACGAACAGTCATGGGACCAACGAAATTGTCCTTTGCAGACGGGTGGCTTTTGAGAAGGGTATTTTTTTAAAATTCATTTTACATGTACTTTTTTATTGCGGTGTCATTTAACGAGTAGCGGACAAGTACACTATAAAATAGAGAATGAGCAGTACTGTTGGGGGCTTGTGCAGAAAACACAATTAGAAAGGCCACGTGTTTCTAGGTAAACAAGGGTCCGAGAGAAGATGGTTCTGTAATTACATTAAATTTTTATATACATTATATAGAATATTTATCTTGCTGGAAAATCTCGTGTTTTAATTTAAAGCCGGTTTTGTATAAAAGCACGCAAACACCCGGGCCAGACTGAGCGGTTCTAACTCACGTGGGAACCATTCAGAGTGGTCCGGGACATATTGTCCGTTTAAGAGAGGTAAATTTGTCATCATGATGACAAATTGTTCGTAAGGAAAGGTGTCCGCTGGTGAGTGGTGTCCGTAAGGAGGGATTTCACTGTATAGAGAAGCTCAAAACTCCATAGCTGATAAAAACTACACCATAGACCAATGCTATCTTGATATATACATAATCACCAGATGGCGCCACACTAGACATCATCTTAAGACGCAGAGTGTTAACGTACGTTATCTGTTGTCAGCATGCCAGCAACTTACCATATAATTGTGCGTTCTCAATTTGGTGGTAAATACATGTTTCCACAGATAACAGCTGCCAATGAATATGAGTTTACCAGAGGATTAATGCGAGTTTATCAGTCTGCAATCGCGCAAGGGTTAGTTAAACGCTCTTTCCATTTGTCCGTAGAGGAAACACGTATGGATTATTCGTATTGCATCGCTGAAGTAGATAGCAAATGGGATGCATAAAATGCAGCCGGCACAACGTTAATTTGATCCATCGTTAATTAGCATTCTCTGTCCCTATTTTCCCCTCCTTCTCCTGATGTACATCTTCCTCCCATTCCTCCTGATGTACATGTACCTTCCAAATGTGTAGATTGAATCATGGTCAGATGAGCTGCAGCGTGTTATGGATGCATCCATGCGTTTGATCAATAGCAGTTAAAGGATGAAACAATGGGGCCGCCCAAATCCCCTTTTTGCTATAATTGTTGTAATTACGCTTAAATCAAAGTACGTTTAAGCCTCGTTGTTTCAATCCTACGATGAAAGATTATGGAGGCAATAAGGATGACAACGGAACGAGGATTAGAAGATACAAACCACCGACTAACAACAGTTACGAAGCTTTGATTACGACTCTTAACGAGACCCTGATTCAATTGGGGACAACGTACAGCCTTGTCTCTTGGCTATAGCGGACTCATTATACACCGGAGAAGAGCATTTTCTAGAAGCAATTTCTAGCTCACTTTTTACTTTCATCAAACTTCATTTTCTTCAAATAATTTAAGTATATATTGAAAGAAGGAGGGTGATATCAGAAAACAAAAACCTCAGCAGGAATATATACTCGGTGGGAATTTGACTGTAGTCCAAGGCTAAGCCAGGGACAACGGTATAATTTCCTGTGGAGCGTAAATTCCTGCAAATGTTTTGGTTTTCTGCTATCAACCACCCCTATATGTGATAGGTATATTCATGGAGAATTTTTTTCTATTCTTTTCTAGGGTTTTATTTTTGAGAAAAACCAGGGGTCAACCAAAATGAAACGAACCAAGAGGAAAAAAATTCTCCGGGTATATTTTCAATATATCTCATATCGCATGGTATATATCTGAAAATACAAACCTTAGTAGGAATTTACACTCATCAGAAACTTTAACCTCAGTCCCTCGCTTCTCTCTGGACGGAGGTCAAATTTCATTCTGAGTGTTAATTTTTACTGAGGTTTTTATTTTCAGATATCATTCTTCTTCGTGTGATATATAAACATATATTCTGGTATCACTTTTTATTGCAAATTTTGATTGGTTTACCAGTTTGACCACTGGTTTTTCTCACTGATAAAAACATCGGAGAACAATAGAAGAAAAAAATACTGGTAGATGTATAATTAACAAATATTTTTTAATTATGAATCTTTAGCTGGAAATATTGGTTTCAATGAATTCTAGAATAAAACACCAAATATAATGGGAAGCGTTGAGGCGAAACCATTATTCGTAAAATGTTCAGTGAGGGGTTGCCTAATAGTGTGATACTATGCATGATGAGCCATTTAGGGTTTCTTTCAATCTGTTTTGACACTACTTTAAGACTGAAGATGCCTGTCCATAAGTGTACAATGCATAACATAGTCTTATATTGTCATGAAACATGTATGGACAAATAAGACATTTCATTAGTTTTTGAAGAGACAGTCGTTGAATTGTTAATATCAACCCTATTGAAAAAATGATCACAGACTGTTTCATCTGACATTGATAAGATTGTCATCAGTTTGTAATGGAATGAAGATGATTGTTTTCAGACTGATTGTTAGTTCATTTAACTGATTAATATATGAAAAGATGATTGGATTCCAAAGAAACACTATTGGGTGTAGACTAGTGATGATATCACTGATTATAACAACAGATTGCCACTCGACATCAATGCATAAATATCATTATTTATTCAAATTTACTTTCATTTCCCTTGCATTATCAGCAATGTAGGAAGCATTAATTAAGAATCCAAAACATCGTGTAATAATTGGTTAAATCGGCAACAATTAGCCAATGAAACCTATATTGGACTGATAGTGGTCCAAACTTACTAGGCTATACTAGGTCAATATTGTGCTCTTATTTTGCGTTCAATTGCGGACCTATATTGACCCAATTTATTTGCCATTGTTGGTTCAGTTGCATATTGATAACATTAAAGGCCCAATATTGAGTTTTAATCTTTTCCAATATAGGATCATTTATTGTAATCCATATATCGGCAATTATGTCAAAATGTTAACATTGCAATATTGTGCCAATATTGGAAAATTCGTTTTGCCTATAATTGGCTAATATTGAGTGCTACCTGGGTTCATATATCTCTCCTTTATATTACTCTCAACATATTTATGATGAAACGAATAACAAGTACAATGTAATTATGGCCATAATCGTTTTTGGACTTATATGGAGAATATCTTATATGGACATAAATTTTTCTAGACATACATGAGCCATAACAATGCATATATTGCTATTATCGAATTTCCCCCAGTCCACCCCTAGGTTCTATTGGACGTTGCTTACTGTACTAAAACGTCCTATGCTTTTATCGTTTTTAGGGTCAGGCAAGGTCCTCTCACATCCATGTTTTACGACGCTTTCATACAATTTATTTTGATTCAAGGTGCACGTGTTGCAACATCCTACATCGATATCAATTTGCCTCATTTTGTCATTTTACACATTGAAACTCTGGATCGAGCCAGATCTTAAATGAAATTTCCCTTTTGGAGCATGTGACATTATGACTAGGGTATGATACATCCAAATCCATACATACCATACCACCATACAATGCTTTTCCATTCTAGTATACTGTATGACAAACATTTTTTTTAACTTTTCAAACTAATATTTACTAACCATAACGTGACTTATGTTTTATTTGAAAGCGAGTGAAAACTCATTGTAAGCCTATGTTATAACTTAAAAAAGGCTTAAGTATCTATAGTATCTGCACTTTATCAAGCTTTTCAGTGATATCTGTTGAGGTTGAGATTGGATTTTTCTTATCGATTCAATTTCACTTGACAGATTCTAACAAAAGATATTTGGAAAGAGTAATTCATGTTGCTCTCTAAGGATTCCTTGCAACATCTTTATAGTTTTATTAATTTTTTTTCATAGATTGCTTAATGTAGTTCATGCTTTGGTTTAAAATTATCTTTGCATGCTATGAAAGTCATGCTGTCATGTCATCATGCCTATAAACCTAAATTATAATGGATTATTCTGTTCCTGTCATGCATTTAAATGCTCCCTATTTTGTAAAGTGGAACCAGTTATGACGTCATTGCTACATGCAGGGATCTAATTAGCGGACTAGGCTCCCTTACGTGCCACCCTGCGTCGTAATACTGTGCCTGGGTGAAGTTTGATATAGGGGGCGCTTATGTTGCCTTGTGCCGTTAGGTAGGGGGCGCTTATTTCTCCATGCTTTGGGATATAGCACCCTTTGTACGGGACAAATTCCGCCAAGGATTTCGTAGCCACGGGCACATCGCCATATTTGCCCAAATTGACGAATGACACTCCACACATTATGCATTGTATATAGGTCTGTCAATGCTCTGGGCGGGCATACCGTCCACACATCGTCCTCTGTGGTCGCCCGACGAGTGTATGGCCGCACCATGAAGATTATTAGGAAATCAATCATAAAGGTACGGTTTCACTGGCACAACTGGAGCGACTGGCGACCGCGATTGTCGTCCGCTAGGAGTCGCTCAATGACGGGTTAACACAATTTTCAATAGGAGCGATTTCCTTTGACGCGATCGACGACTGAGACTGGACGACTCATCACGGGCGACGGGCGATGCTACTCCTCCCCGAGCAGTCAGATCGCGGAGTCGCTGCGATCCGATTAAAATAAAGACTAATCTGACGTAAATCGGACTTAAATCTGACTGGTTTTGTGCTTGACTGTAAGGTTTTGAAGGTTTTGTTTTGTTTTATTTGCCACTGTTCGTGGATACGACAAAACTGCAACCATCGGAAAAAATAGGGCAAAAGAATACAGCCAACGGCAACAATGAGATCAATTAACCTAAGTTTCTCAATACCTGTGTTTTCATTGCGATACAAATTATTTCAAAATAACGTACATTAGGCCCTATATCAAAAACATTACTGTACGCCGGTACAGTAGCTTGTACATGAAGTCGTGGCAACGAAATAAACACTTTGGGGACGACTGGCGACTAGCGATATTTCTGACGTCATATCGCGGTCACCAGTTGCTCCAGTCGCGCCAGCGAAACCGTACCTTAAGGCCGCTGCACACGAACGGTGCGTGTGCTGTGCGGTGCATTTTTTCGATTTCACGAGACGCTGATATTCCAATGGGCTGCTGCCGACACATTACTGTATAGGTAATGTGCACGCGTCTCTAGCATGCCATATAGTGTCTCGCCGCATCGCAAGATTACACACGCACAGCTCGTGTGCAACAGGCTTAAAGCAATGCGCCCACCAAGATGGTGAGCATGTGGTGACATGTTGACTTTATGGCATATGGTACTTTGCATGAGGCGATCCCATCTGGGTGGGCACCCTGCATTAAGCCCGATGCACACGAGCGGTATGGGTGCTGTCTTGCGATTCTGCAGGATACTATTTCGAATGGTGAGCTGCAAACGCGTGCGCGTTATCGATGTGGTAATGTGTAATCAGCGGCCCATTGGAATATTAGCGTATCGTGAAATCGAAAGTCGCCACCGCACAGCACATGCACCGCTCATGTGCACCGGGCCTAATGGTGCGGCCACACATCCGTCGAATGCTGTGCACCAATGTTTGCAAACTGCTCGCTCAATGATTCGATAGACATTAGCGCGAATGCTGCATTCAGGGATCTAATCGGTAGACTTTGCTCCTAACACCTTCTTCACACCTACCTTGATGTACGTCTTCTAACGTGGATCAGGTCAAAATTCCGAGTGTTAGTTCCCAC